>SDVV010008692.1:0-17081 GCA_016164225.1 Gammarus roeselii | reverse complement strand
ATATATGTCGGTAATTGGTGTTATCTCTGTATAATTTATTTCATCGTGAAAAAACATCTACCAGTTTCCAGTTCTAATTTCTTTAGCAAGTTTGAAAATTACTATGCAAAAAATAACAAATTGTTCTAAAGAAATCGTGAAGAAATTTCAACAAATCTTCCGCAAATTGCAGTTTGCAATCTCTTATAGAACCATTAGTGGAGTTAGATGAGTGCTAGATGAGTGATGAGTGAGTGCTAGCATATATACAGTAATTCACTAATATTATAGACAATTCGAGATCAAATTTAAAAGACAATCAGTTCCAATTATGTTATCAGCTAATTATGTGAATAATATTGATACGGTATGTTGTACAAAATTGTATTTCTAATATCTGAAAAATTGTACATGGGAAAAGTACAACTTATTTTAAATACGTTCAATAAAAAGGACTTTGTTAATAAATAGTAGATTTTGATCACTTCAACCGTAAAAAGCCTCATTTTGTTACATTCAATATTTTGTGATTCCAGGTTCATCGAAATTATCCGGTTGTACAACCGAAATCACTCATTTACTGTTATGATGTGTGTATTTTGATTACCTTTCTCCATTTTTCACTAAAGTTGGGTAGTTGAATTTACCAACAGGTCAGTAAAGGCAGAAGAAAATAAGGGAAATCTTGAAATTTCCAGTCTGTCATTAATATTAAGCTCGGCCAACTGATGCTGGCCACTGTAAGTACATCTGACATCAATTTCAAGGGTCTCATAAGTAACAAATATGAAACAATTAATTTAAATGTCTAACATAAGGTTGTTACAGCAATTAAGTTTCATCCACAAATGCATTTAAACAACAAAACATTTAAATTACACTTTTTATTGCGATGGCGTGGCGCAGTATCAGAACACGCCATCATGGAGACCTTTTACTCGGTGATTTGTTCGTATGTCCTTTCGAATAAGAAATTAATTGAAAAGTTCCACGTTCCACACGGAGTAAGCTGTGCATCAAAAGGAAACAACGACTGTCATTTCTCAAGCACCGCTCAGTGTCTACATGCCGGCATTTTACCCTTTGACAAATAGTGTTCGTCGACATACGTCAAGCGGCGGCCGACGAGAAAACATGGCAGTTAGGGGCCTACGGATGGTACCAAACTTTCGTTGTTACCACTCACTCATACATACGAAGAGAAGATCCATTCATTTGCATTAAATTGTGTTCATGTTGTCTGAATTGAACAAAAATGTGTTGAAAAACGTACGTTCGTGTACAATCATTTGCGGGTATTATACATTTATAATAAATGAAACCACTGAGTATGACGATTTGAACAGCAGATAAATGATGCTGCCTAAGCTGGTGCTCTAAAAGTATGATATGATAGCTATGAAGAAAATGGCTCCACGGCTGAGAGTAGTCATCACTCAACTTGAATGAAACACAGATATACAGATGCAGATGCAGATATAGACACTAGGCCGAGTCCCGCAACACACACTTCCCGCAACACACACTACTGGTCAGGGCTGGGGATCATGATTACTGACGCTCATAGATGCGGCCAGGACTCCGCAACACACACTTCTAGTCAGGGGTGAGAATCATGATTATTTTATTTATTTTTCTATCCCTCAACTTACCCCGGCCTTGCCCCTCAAGCATTTAATTTTGAAAGCATGCTACATTTCAGTCTGCTTGCATTGTGAATAAAACAGTCTGTTGTGAGTAACTCTTGCACTGCAATTGAATCCATCGCAAGACAGCAACTGTCTGGTGATGCATGACTGATGTTAAGCAGGGGCAACTGCCTGGTTATGCAGGAATGATGAAAGCAGACACAACTGTCTGTTAATGCAAGACTGATATAAAACAGAGGCAACTGTCTGGTGATGCAAGACTGATGTAAAGAAGAGGCAACTGTCTGGTGATGCAAGACTGATGTTAAGCAGGGGCCACTGTCTGGTGATGCAAGACTGATGTAAAGCAGAGGCAACTGTCTGGTGATACATTCTGATGTAAAACAGAGGCAACTGTCTGGTGATGCAAAACTAATGTAAAACAGATGCAACTGTCCGGTGATGCAAGACTGATGTAAAGCAGAAGCAACTGTCTGGTGATGCAAGACTGATTGATGTAAAACAGAGGCAACTGTCTGGTGATGCAAGACTGATGTACAACAGAGGCAACTGTCTGGTGGTGCAAGGCTGATGTAAAGCAGAGGCAACTGTCTGGTGATGCAAGACTGATGTACAACAGAGGCAACTGTCTGGTGATGCAAGGCTGATGTAAAGCAGAGGCAACTGTCTGGTGATGCAAGACTGATGTAAAGAAGAGGCAACTGTCTGGTGATGCAAGACTGATGTTAAGCAGGGGCCACTGTCTGGTGATGCAAGACTGATGTAAAGCAGAGGCAACTGTCTGGTGATACATTCTGATGTAAAACAGAGGCAACTGTCTGGTGATGCAAAACTAATGTAAAACAGATGCAACTGTCCGGTGATGCAAGACTGATGTAAAGCAGAAGCAACTGTCTGGTGATGCAAGACTGATTGATGTAAAACAGAGGCAACTGCCTGGTGATGCAAGACTGATGTAAAACAGAGGCAACTGTCTGGTGATTCAAGACTGGTGTAAAACAGAGGCAACAGTCTGGTTACGCAAGACTGATGTGAAGAAGAGGCAACTGTCTGGTGATGCGAGACTGATGTAAAACAGAGGCAATTGTCTGATAATGCAAGACTGATGTAAAACAGAGGCAACCATATAAATGGTGCGTGCAGACTGAGAGGACGATAAAAAATTACTATCACCAATAAGATGAAATGGCATTGAGTTATGATCTATCCTTATGAAAGTCGAGAACGAGGAGAGAGAAAAACGAGGTGACCTCAGTCAATCTGAACTGATATTGTATTCTAAACACTAACTAAATTTGTATTCTTAACCAGAACGGAATATCTTAGCAAATGGCATTCAAGTTCCTGTTTCCTTTGTTTTAAATGTAATCAGAAATTGCCTGAAATGCATGTGGTGTTCTTTGACAGCGTAACAACATTAATGATATGTTGCTAAATATGTGTTTTCGAATAACAGCTTTTGCTGAAAACAGCTGATCACTGAATAAAAGATTACGCTTCCTTTGAGGAATGAAGAACTCAACATAGAGTATTTGAAGAAATACCCGATTTGGTCATATTTATGGCTTGGAAAGCTAAAAATCTCCGTTAGTTGTTGAAGACGTTAACGGAGAAAATTGCATAGCAGGCGTTCTTTTGCAGGCCAAATTCATCGATGCCATTCAACCTAACGGCATCGATAATAATTTGGGCGCCAATTATTAAGACGTGCTTCTAAATTAAGGAAACTACAATGTTTCTTCGGTTGCAAAGATTAAATTACCATTTTTTATTGCAAGAAAAATCATTTTGAATCGGGCAGACATGTTTTTGGATGTGTAAACGTCGACTGGGAAATATTTGGAGGGAGTAAATACAAAAAAAATATGATAGAAAAAGGTTACATGGGTCAATGATAATATCCAACTACATGTGAAGAACATGTGCCTTGCACTTCTTCAGAGGATTTATATCAATAAATCCTTACAATGTAAGTAATGCCATGCAGTATTATCTTTTTGCCTCATATCTTCGTAATAGAAGGAAAGAAGCTTGTTATTCTTATTTTATCTCCATTAAGCTGATGAGTACAACTCGGCCTTGACAGGGATTACCTCGTACTGCAATTTTATTACATATTTTATCGGATCAGAAAAATCTTCTATAAAATTCAGGTGACTGTTCAATTAACTGTTTATCATAAGCAGGAACAGAACTTTGAATAGTTCGGAATGTGAGTGCCTATATGCCAGTTGAACTTTCACAAATCAAAAATGTATTTGAACACAATTTACTTCCATTGCACAGTATCTATGGAAAATATGACTCTTTTCTGCCTTCATTTATTTAAATGAATGTGACAGCACAGAAATGTCAGCCCATTTGAATGCCTTATTCCTCTTTTTACTGATGCCTCACTCCAATAATTATGCTGGTCACGCGGGGCCTAACTTATACAAGAATATGCGTCTCCAAAGACTATAAGGCTGAGAAAAAAACTCGCCGAAAATTGGCATTAGATTTAAGTCATTTTCCGTAAAATTCATGATCCTAATTTAAAATGTTTATACCAATTCTAGATGAATTTCAAACATTATTGTGTTATTTGCAAACTGTGTTCATGCAATTTAGTTGCAGATCAAAATGCACTATTCCCAATGATACAGGAAACCTTTCACATTATTGGCGGAATATCTAAAATTTCAGTCATCATTTTAACTTTCCGACGTTCAGTCGGGGTTACAGGCAATCGACGAGCCAAGCAAACATTTACATCAAATACCAAATGATGTTCTGATGTTTCTTGTTTAGTTATTATCATTGATGGCCCAGTATCACTATTTCATCAGTATTATGAAAAAACTTCACATGCTTTCATAATGGTTAGCAATGCAATTTGGGCTCGGTTAACATTGTTCTGCAGCACAAAGCAGTCCGGTTAACCTTGATTGGTTCTACTTTTGTCCATACAACTTTATATTTTTTCTTTTATTTAATCTCAGTTTTAATGAGGAAACAGCGCGCAAGGGATTTCTTATAATTCATGGGATTCAGTTGAAACTGATCAATTTTAAATAGTTAAGTCCTATATCTGAAAATTATATTCCAAATTAAACATTTCTATTGTGAGAACAATGCAGCCGACATTTCTCGCAGACCCTCACTTACTGATAATGTTAAACCTTCATTCATACTCACACGGTATGGTCCTAGTCTTTTCAATTAATCCATACATCACTACACCCTCTAAAATTCTCAAATCGTGTGCAGACGAAGTAAGACCCTCAGATCTGATAACGTTCTTCATAGAGGTGAATAAACTGTGTAACTATTGAATATATTCTGTGATCGTCAATCATGACCCCATTGCAGCAATCTGGAACTGTCTCATGGCATTGATCGTCATAAGTTTGCGTACATGTATTATTTGAAAATAATCCTTATTATATTAACCGATCGAGAATCGTACATATGCTAATGTTTTTTTCTGATGAAGGATTCTGGTTGTTGATATGACACGTTCATCCTGAATCATCCCTTAATTGACACCATCACGAACAGGCAATTTCTTCATTTGACTGCCACAAATATACATTTATATTTCTAAACACAACTTCATCAGAGATTTCATGGAGGAAGCGATTCTAAGGAATTGTGACCTAAAACAATTGTCCTGCAGACAATGGACGACGAAGGCACTCGCCCTGAGCGTCCATTTGAACAATGGCAATAGTGAGGGTTTGAGTTCCACAAGAAGCCCAGCAAATGGAGGGAGATGGGGGACGTGCGGTTAGTTATTGCAACAATCAAAGAACCTTTACAAGTTTTTTGTTCAGACTTTAAAGCCCAAGTTGCTATACAAACTAAGAAAAAGAAACTGGCACATTGCCAGGAAGACTGTCAATATGCCAGGGCCATGGTGGTTTAGACATCAGGTTAGAGATACTGTCATTAATGCCAAGTAGTATTTATGTACTAGTGAAAGTAGTATCGGACTTCAGGTTGCGGTGACACTTGCCCGTAGTAAGCCTTCACAAAGAAATGATCACACAAAACTTGAAACCTGAAGGAGTTGTTAAGAGACAGAACAAATTGCCCTCTTCTGTTTCAGTTTTACTAGGATGTATTACATTGTGCAAGAGATAGCAACAATACCATAGTGTGGAGTAGGAGGAAAGGTGTAGCGTCTTCAGAGGTTACTGCATATCGTCGCCGGAATCTGCAAACGACGTGCGTTAAAAGCCTCCCCTAGTGTGCCTCCAACCATAACATTCAACTTGACTTGTCATGATTGTTGACAGCACATGAATAACTTGCCGGCACTCATGTTTATTATGCCGACAACGCTTACCAGATTTTCCTTTATTTAAATAGTATTTTATATCATTAGCTTAACTTTGAATTGTTACATAGAAAATTCAGAGTCCCATCGAAATCAGTTAAGTTAGTGATCAGCATTCAATTACGGTATTCGGTTCACTTGAAATATGGTCCCTCCTCTTTTGCCACAGCTGTGATCGCACACCAGGCCTCCCTTGCCTCCCATGATCGCACACTAGGCCTCCCTCGCCAAATTGGATCCCACACTGGGCCTGCCTTGCCTCGTTGAATCCCACACTCGGCCTCTCTCGCCTCTATGGATCACACTCTGAGCCACCCTATAGCCTCAACGTCGACCGAGCGAGCCTTTTCATTCTAGATGCGAGTGGATTGACTAAGAATAATGGGTAGAAAATTGTTGGGAAGCGTTTCTCACTCAACATCATGCGCTATTTCTTCACGCTTAGAGTTGTCGAAGAACGGAACAACCTTCCAGCGGAGGTTGTAAGCACCGAAACGTTTCAGTCAAGACTCAATAAATTCTACATGAACCGCCGTCAAATAGCTAAGCCGTTCCTTTTCACGTTGTTTTAAAAGCAAAAAAGACACATGAAGAGCTCCTATACGTTCTATTTCAGAACTAATAATTTTGATATCAAAAGTCAACTTGGTTTGAACCAAAAGTCCCATTGTTGTCTTCTTACACTTGTAAGCACTTGTAAACACACTAACCCACATTCGATTGATTTGATCACAAACTGGACCTCCCCCCCCGTATTTGATCACACACTGGCACTCTCGCCTCATCTGATCACACACTTTGCCGCCCTCACCTCAATGGCTTCCACACTGAGCCTCCCTCATTTCATTGGATCCCACACTGAGCCTCCCTCGCCTCATCGCTTTGACTGGCACCAATACCATCCTTCACATCAAGATGATTTCATTTATCTACATAACTTCGTAGTAGCTGGATAAAAGACGTTGATTACACACATTTGCTGGAAAATTTATTCCGATGGGTTGCCCAATTACATCGAAATACACACAAAAATCATCACTGCTATAGCTGGTAAAATGAGTACCAAAAATATTTCGCGTTTTTTAATCCAAACTTCCCCCTGGAGCTTGGTCAAAGTAATAATAAATATTTGATAGTCTATTCAGCCAATTACTCACTTCTGACAGTCAGTGCATCACTTCTTTATTGTTCAACTATGCATTGTGTGCTTCATGATCATAACAGCCGTAGGGGTAGTTCAGTGAAAGTCGAGTGCTCGACCTTTCAGTTTTTTTTTCCACTGACTGCCACGAGGCATGTCCTAATATATTATTTATTCCGATAACCATCCATGACGAGGTAACCACAGACCTACTGTCTCGATACATCAAGAAATATCAATATAGACAAGCACTTAGGTTCGGAACTTTTATTAAAACTTTTTGGCCCGAGATTATTTTGTGTAGAGTCGGGGCCCAATCGACCAGCACAAATAATGTCATTTGGTTGTAAATGTGATAGCTTTTGAGATTTATCAGTTATGATGATCAAGTTTTGAGATTTGAATCTAAAAGAACAATCTAATTGAACGCGAAATACATATTTTTTCTTTATTTTTCTCACCTTATCATAATGTATGCATTTATTGTTTCCAGAAACGAAAATATGCGTTAATTACAAATTAGTAAGCGCATAACTTAGCAAACAAATTTGTAGATTTTTGGGATCTGCCAAATGAATTTGTTCAAAGGGACATCGTTCACCTCATACACTGAGCACGCGTTATGTGAATACTGCTGGTTGATTGAGGCCGATGTCTGCGGACTGTTTTAACCGGAAAATTAAAATTACGACAACCGTGCACAAGAATTCCCTCTAAAATACAAAATAAAATCTCCAGATCAAAAACATTTTTCATTCTTCTTACAGTAAAGTCACTTCGTAACCGAATGAAAGAAAAAAATATAAATATATAAACAATCTTTAAGAGGAAAACAACCACCACTTCTTGTTTTGTCGACAATAAGTGATGTAATTTGTCACTGACGGAATTAGAATCATGTATGTATGTAACAAATCTATTTTATAAATTTCCGAAACAATTGGCTATCATCAAGAAATTTCATGACAGTTCAATGTATGTACGCAAAATCACAAAAAACTATCGTGCCTCAAAAAGTAAAAATATAATTCTTATCAGAAATTTTGGAACTCAGAATAAGACCTTCTCTCACCAGCGCCTCACATTTGTCCCTCTGAGGTCCTACAGGAGCGCCTATTGAAAGCAGAACAATGGGCTTTTCTCCCCGTCCTCCCAAGCCTTGTCTTCTTATTAGACCGACCAAATTGCTGCTTTGGTAATTGAATCTTGTTTTGTGGGATCTTCGGAAGTTAACTTCCGTTTATTGGACGCTAATATTCTGAGTCGCAGGCAATTGCCTCGAGCTCAAGGCAAGATGAATCGAACAAGAGCGGAAGACGCTGTCTGGATGCATCGGGTCATGTTGCATATGGGTGCAAAGCCTAAAATTAGATCTCTCTCAATATTAGAGAATGCATGACTGATCCCAATGCAGATAGGATCAGGTCAAATGCACATAAACGTGTTAACAATTACCTTGGTGCACACAAGAGCATTCAACTTCCCATTATTACTTTAATTGTAAAATCATCCAGCATAAAGCAAAGCGAACTTTAGTGTTCCATGACATAAAATATTGCACCTTATGGGTCAGATGCATATCTATCGTTTACGTTCATAATAACATTTAGTGAGGAGGTGGTATTGATGAATAGTTCGTCTCTCACATAAACCACTTCTGAGAGTATATACAATTTTTATTCCATCGATCGCACGATATGTGGTGTTACACCTACAGGTCCAATTTTTTAATTAGTTATCATCAGCTGGAATGCTGTTTTGAACTTGGTTTACATGAGGCAATTTCAAAGAACCCGCTTTGTAAAATAAAATAATTGAGTTGAAGTTGGCCCCATGAATCAGAACACCGTTTTATTATCCGATAATGAAAGGAAACGGATTCTTGAAGTGCAATCCAGACGGTATATTTCCAATAACCTTTTTTGCTACGTGAAAAGTGAACATTTTTGAGCAAAAAATTATGAAAAGTCTCGACATTATATCAATAAAAATTCCCACCTGTTCATGGAAATTGCACTGGTTACCTGACTAGTTTGCCAAATACCTATGTAGTGATTCATTACCGATACGGCAAAATAGAGTGATGACTCTATCTAAATTAGAGTCCGCCTAAATGAAAAATTATTAGAAAAATCCTTGGAAGAGGTTGAGTGTTTATTGTTCAGGAGCTTATTCGAGGAAAAAATAACAGGCGTTGTAACTGGGGGAAATGTTGAGTGAATTCAAGATGTAATGTGTTGAGTGGTAATGAGGCAAAGGATCTTGGAAATGAAGTTGAGAGAGGGTTGTGTGATGTTTCACCACCCATTATGATGTTCCAAGTGCACTCTACAGTCTCAGACTTATGCGTGAGAGAGGATAATAGAAAAATTGGAATGAATTGCAGAAGACATTTCTGAGCGTGACAGCACGTAGGACGCGGATGGATATGATCAGTACTGGTGACGTGCAAATCAGAACGGGAATAGTGAAAAATTGGCTAATAGAGTAGATTAACGTGTTGGTGACAGTAGCTGACAGAGTAGATTAATGGTTGGTGAAGTAATGATGAGTTCGGATCGACATGGAGGAAGACAGAGTTATTAAGAAGAGAGACATCAAGGTGGAGGAATCAAGGAAGCGCGCACGGGTAAGCGCGAGTGGAGAACTATTGTAAATGGCTGAGTTTGACGTGGCCCAGATCGATCTGGGCAGCGACCTTTCCTTGGCTATTCCGTTGCTGAACTGGATGGCCGTGGGCGGAGAAGGGCTGGGCAGCTATGATGCATTAGGGATAAGCCATTGAACTGATCCCTGAGCTCACTCATGCCCAGCAGCGCATGCACGGGCTCTTGGCCGTACCTTTCAGAGATAAAGAAATTATTTTTGTTATCATTTGAGAGTGTGTGTGAATCGTTTGGTATCGTTTGAGAGTGCACGTGTATCGTTTCATATTGTTTGAGAGTGCGACTGAATCGTTTGGTATCGTTTGAGAGTGCGTGTGTATTGTTTGGTACTGTTTCAGAGTGCAACGGAATCTTTTAGTATTGTTTTAGTATCCAATCAATTTATGTTCGAAGAAATCATAGATCAGGAGGAATACAGTTTTTTGATGCAAATCAATTGAAAAATAACGTTAATATGAAGATTTCTCCTTCATATGGTAAAACCCTAATAATTGTTTGGGAAATTATCAATGGGATAAACATTAATTTAATGCATTCCGCTAACATTCAATGGTAAAGTAACCGTTAGATTCCAATCCACATTCATTGAGTCAATAATGTCGATAAATGCAAGTGACCTGAATATTTGAGTTATTCAATGAGTCACAAGTCACACAAGAAGCACGCCTCGTCGCTACCTCTTGTTACTCTTTGTCGCTACCTCTCGTTACTCCTCGTCGCTAGCTCTCGTTACTCCTCGTCACATTCAATATGCAGCGCCTACTATGCGACCGCCGTGCCCTACACTCGTGTTACGGGACAGTAGTGTCCAACGTTGGCGTGTTCAACAAAGTCTGTCACCGTGACCGTCTCGCGCAGAGTGATACACTCAGGCAGCCTAACAATGTGATCCACTCTAGCTGCGTGACAATGCTATCCACACAGACTGCGGGGCGATAAAATCCGCCCAGGCAGCGTTACAATATGATACACCGGCCTGATCGAGTGACAATGGGATCCACGCAGTTTGCGTGGAAATGGTATTCGCGCAGGCTGAGGGAGAATGTAATAAACAGAGGCAGAACAATAATCCAATCCGCACAAGCTATATAACACTATGATCCAAACAGTGATCCATTCAGCTTGCGTTATAGTGTTATCCTCTCGGCCTGCGTGACGGAGGGGCGTCATAGGGAAGAAGCGTCATTTGTTACAAAACACTATGGGTCGTGGTCTGCAATTTAGTGCAGTTCCAGAACCCCATACTGGTTATGATAAGGTCAGGGTGACGTGATTCCAGTCCTTACTCACTGTGTGCGCATGTATACACAGAAGCGTGACTAGACAGAGGAAGGGATGCGGCCCTAAAATTTAATGTGTAGATATTACTGCTATTAGGTGAGCCAAAAACGAGCCCATAGGTGAGATTCAGCTGCAACGGAATTTAAAACTATTGTTTTCAGGGCTATTTAAAGTTTTGTTAGACGGAATGAGAACAATGTACATGGGTCTAGTCAACAATATATTTTGTCTCAATGAAAAGTTTTATTGTATTTTTCACCTGAACAATTGTTCCGTATACTATAATTTTAGTACATCGGCAATAATCAAATACGTGAATTACAAGTGTTTCCGAATGTAAAACGACAACAACATGATTTATGGAACAAATTAGGTTGCCTCTTGATAGCATGTACTATTGATGCATTTATTCAACGTTTCAATTGCGATTTAAATAATATTTACATGAAATAATTTTTTCGTTTCGTTTGGAAGAGAATATTGTTAGAAACTCGTTTATTTTTTTCAAGATCAGCTTTCCCTCATCGGCTGGCATTGGTGAGCCATGTAAGGTTCTGTTTGTGGAACGCTTCGTGCATGAACGGCTGGTTCAAGGACCTACACTCGGCTGGCGTGCCTATGGTGAATATATGCTTAGTTGCACACATTGTCAACGAATGTATCTCATATAGTGAGCGTGAAGTCGTACAAAAGTTGCCTCATGAAAATAATTGTTGTGTACATATTTACCCATTATAGGATGTAAATTGGATTTAAGTGGTCAACAAATTGGTTACAGAGGGAAAAATCGTTAAATGAGAGATACTACTTTGCTTGGATAGTAAGTAAAATACTGGTTGCAAAGTCCGTAGAGTAGATGTAACCATTTTCAAGATCACCCAAACACTCTAATGATCACAATGGATGCAATATTTTAAAATAAAATGTAGTCAAGCATATTTTGTGAGATGTTTCGCACGGGAACATCAATGTTCGTAACTACGTTTTCATTATTTTTTCTGGTCGTGGAGATTTCAGCAGTGAGAAAAAAATAGATTCAAAGTGTTAGCAGCGACAGGGATATGCTTCCAATATCTTCGATGAAGACTTCCCATATATGGGAACTGAGTGATAGATTGAAAGTCTGTTTATGTGCGGGTGTATCTTGTCAACATACCTCCGTATTTGCTCAAACATTAAATGAATCAAAATTGCAAATCTAATCTATTACTGTAAGGTGCAGATTGACCTGTTTGTGTGTTAATTAAGCCTTCATCCAACGGCTACCCCAACTGTTCAACTTATCTGTAGTGAAAACCTAATCTTACGAGTTCCCGTGCTATCAATCACTTTTATTGGGTATGAGCGACACATGTTGCCCATCAAGCAGCATAGACAGTGGCACTCCAGAGCACAATCTCCTACACAGTGCAAGGCCGAGTCTCTGTCACATAATAATAGGCTAGTTTTCGGCACAAGAAATGTACAGTCTCTGGCACAGTGCTGGATCTATTCTCCAGCTCAGTTCAAGATTCAGTCTCCGGCACAGTACATTTCTTGTCTTTGGCACAGCCCAGAGGTCCAGTTTTTGGCATAGAGAAGAGCGCAGTATCCGGAACAGTGCAAGTTAAGTCTCCGGGTAAGTGTATGACAACGGGGTCTGGCATAGAGCAAAGCCCAGTCTCCGGAACACTGCAGGTTTAGTCTCCGGCAAACCATATGGTACAGTGTCCGGCGTAAAACTGAGCCTAGTCTCTGGCCTAGAGCAGGGTTTAGCCCGTTGTAGAGTCCAGTCTCCAGTAGAGTGCCGGGTCATGTCTCCATCACAGTGCAGGGTCCAGTTCCTGTCAAAGTACAGGGTCCAGTCACCGACACCATGCAGGGTCCAGTCTTCGGCATAGTGCTGAGCCCAGTCTCCAGCACAGTGCCCTCATGGCCTTCGTGACAATGACGCGGCAAATGGGAGCACATGCTTCACTGTCACTGACGGCACTGACCCGAATATTCAACTGGCGACAGTTCCAGAAAGGTCTGTATAATCAGAAGCCTCCTTGTTGATATTCTTCTGTATCACGAAAGCGCCAGACTAATAACACAACGGTATCTGTACGTATGACAACAACATGACGCTGTGGCTGTCATACTTTATAATACATTTAGCCAATGACGTTAGGTGCAGGTACATCAACCAGACAGGCTTGACAAGGGGAGTTAACAGGAAGCAGATATATTCACTGCTGTGCAGCATTACTCTCTTTCACCATTGACACCGACCCACTGATCGCATGACTGATAACTGATGCCACTTACATACCAAGCGCGCACGTGTATTTTCTGAAAAATTATTATCCGGCAAGAAGATGAACGCTATTTGTTTTTGTTTGTGGTGACTGAGGTTACGATCATTTCTTATATCTGTCATAATGAACCTCTGAGACGTGTTCCGGCGCGGGTGTAATAACGTTGCAGAGCCACGGCGATGCGTTTCTTCAAGTCACGCGGTGTAAGGGTCACCCTTTCTTGTTACTGTAGGCTGGTAATGATCTACGTTTGACTGCATTTTGGTAATATAATCTATTTATCGTAGTTGAACAATACTTTTTGACTTCCTCAACATCAAAACAATTGATGGTTATTCATCTATTTTGTATTTTATTTATCATAACGAAAAAGAAATTGCTTCTCCATAGGGTTACTTCAGAAACCACTCTAACCCCAGCATCGGTCTCTTTTGGGTGATGGATGGAAGTTCAGAAAGAGTCACAACAATTATCTTCAGAAAAACTAATATTCTTCTGGGTGGGTCTGTTGTAATTTTCACGGAATGTTTTTCTTATAGACGAACATGTTTTGCAATTTTTGAAGGATTAATAAAGATTCACAGGAGTTTTTTGACAAGGTTCTATTTGAAACTATTGTCTTTGATTTTTTCGAGGCGTGTGTCTCGGGAAGTTGTGTAACCATAATGTGAACCAAGTATCCAAAACTACTACATAAATAATAAAAAATAATAATAATATTAATATCAATAATAATAATAATAATTATAATAATAATAGTCTTCATTGAAGCACTGGATGGTACAATAATGATTACATAAAAACAAGTTGGACAAAGCGTTCCTACAAATACATTCAAATAACTTACCAAAGATAAAAAGGTACATAGGTACAAAGTAGGGATGAAATACGCGACATAGATTCATTAGTTGAGTTAGTGCCAGGATACATTTTATATCCCTCTTTCACATGAATATGTATAAAACAAAGCTCAATGTTAAAGAGGTAAGGCACGTACCACCTGTCAGCCAACCTATCAGGGACGTCTCCCAGACTAACATCCACATACATACATTGGGCTCACAACATGGGAGGGCAGATAGATGTCAAACATTATTTCTATTCATATCGGGATATTCGTGCACCAGCGGGATTCTGTCCCACCTCTCTATTATTGGAGATAATTCGTATCCCTCACTACTACATAAAGCCTCCTGGAAGGGATTATTAGAATTTATAACACGCTCCTGGAGGCTATAGGCACTTTTTCTAGCTCTTACCTTAAGACAGTCAACATTATATGCTGAGAATACAAAGCTAGCGCTCGTTCTTCTAGCTACAAAAACCAACCTCCGGAAAGTATCATTGTATTCTACTCTCACTTTACTGATAGTGAATCGTAAATTTACTCCACAGTGAGTTACAATGGACAGAGAACAAGTAGGTTTAAAAGAGCTGTATTTTACCATCTGTCGTGCAGAAGTGGAATTTCCTTAAAAAGCTGATTGCCAACCGCGTTTGATTTCCGGAGTTGCTTGGAGATATCAGCATTGTCACACCGGTCGTTTGTTATTAAGTGACAGAGGTAAAGAAAACTGTCCACATAATCCAACTGAGCACCATTTAACACATTATTCATTCAAAACTGGGATTTTTGCATATTGCGCAGCTTTACTAGCATACAAACAGAATTGCTAGTATTGTACTCAATATCAAGCGTTGCGACCTCCGCCTCGCATATGTTAAACATAATTTGAAGGGCATCCACATGAGGGGCCAGTAGGACCATATCGTCGGCGAAACTAATTGCGTTAATACAGCAGTCGCCAACATGACACCTAATACGGCTAAGAGCAAGACGCTCGTGTAGGCTGTCTACGTACACATAGAACACAAGGGGCGAAAGAAGGCCTCTCAGCCTTATTCCATTGGTTGCTCGGAACGGATTTGATGTATAGCTTCCCCACCTTACCGCACATTGGTGTTGTTCGTACCAGTATTTTGGTAGTATAACAAGGTGAACAAGCGCCCCCCTTTCAATTAGTATTCTGAACAGTGTCCAGTGATTAACGAGGCCAAAGGCATTTTTGGCATCTAGAAAACACAGGTACATTGGCGAGCCTCTACTGACATAAAAATGAATAGTTTGTTTTAATGTAAATATAGCCCAAATTGGTTTGATGTTGTTTGGAGACATTCGCAAAGTCTGTTCTGAGTCACATTTTCTAAACCTTCGGTGCGGCAGTAGCAATTGATATTGGCCTGTAGTTGTCTCCATCTGTTGCACATTTTTTTGTTTGTTTCTAAAGAGATTCACTCATATTCCACCACATATGCGGTGCATTAATCTCATTCATCATGCCTGTAGTTTGTTGTACTACAATAGCGGGGAGACACACTAGCTTGAAAATAGATCAATAAATAGAAATAATAAATTCTAATCAAACTAAAAGAATTGCCCCTGTTCTGGAATGACGACTTTGAAGAATGTCTTGTTACTGATTTTGAGCCACCCGCTGTTTGAACTCACTAATATCAGCATATATCTACTTCCAAAAACTCTAGTGATATACCAACACGACAGGAGGGTAATAAAAAGATGAAGTCTTATCCCCGTCAGCATGATTATTCGTTGATGGATTAATCTCATGTATGATCAATATTCTGAAAGACTTTTAAAGAAATTGGATAATACACTGAAAGGAAAATAATATTCCTGATCTTATGTATGTATACAACCAATATCAGAAGTAGTCAACTGATAATAAAATTTATCTTTGGTTATAAAATCCCGATCATTCCCGTTTCAGGAGGTCAATTCATCGCCGATGATAATTGTTTATTTCCAGACCATCGTTCCCTAGGGTATTGGGGTCAGCTTCTATTACCCAAATTAGAGGGCACAATTAACTCGGTTGGTATCCACGCGCTCACAGTGATGGGAAGCGGGCAGCCCTGGTGAGTCGAATAAAGAAGGAATGCTATTTGGCACACAATCAGTTGAAATTGATGAATCCGACATCTAAATGAGTTGGTTTTGTTATGAGGAGCGTAGTTTGGTGGTTTGTATACCGTGATGTTGCCCTACCTAATGTGATTTCGGATGATTTTCTTCGCTCGGAATACTTTATTTGAAGCACAAAGGAATGTGTCGATGACACAATGTAACACGATGACACAATGTAACCCGATGACACAATGTAACACGATGACACAATGTAACACGATGGCACAATATAACCCGATGACACAATGTAACACGATGACACAATGTAACACGATGACACAATATAACACGATGACACAATGTAACACGATGACACAATGTAACACGATGACACAATATAACCCGATGACACAATAAAACACGATGATACAATGTAACTCGATGACACAATGTAACACGATGACAAAATGTAACCCGATGACGCAAGGTAACACGATGACGCAATGTAACTTGATGACACAATGTAACACGATGACACAATGTAACACGATGACACAATGTAACACGATGACACAATGTAACACGATGACACAATATAACCCGATAACACAATATAACACGATGATACAATGTAACACGATGACACAATGTAACACGATGGCACGATGTAACACGATGACACAATGTAGCACGATGACACAATGTAACACGATGTTAATCAACTGACGTTGTGAAAGGATTTCTACTTGGCTACGTCAATTCTCGAATGCAAGAAGAGAGTGCGTCCTATGGTAACTGTTGAGGGAGGCAATCAATCATAGTTGCTTCCCTAAATATAT
>SDVV010008691.1:0-17081 GCA_016164225.1 Gammarus roeselii | reverse complement strand
ACAGTGCAGCCCACACAGCGCAACCAGATGTAGTCCGAGAGGGGGGGGGGGGGGGTAAAACCGGCTGCTGCGCAAGATCCTTGGTATGCATCCCACAAATTGTACCTTTTTTTCCCACGGTTCAGCCCGCACACCGCAACCAATTGATGTCCAGGAGGCCTAGGGCCACGGTTTACATCCCACAAACTTCCTTTTTTCCCTTTTTATCTTATTTTTTCCTAATTTTGGCCACCTGGAAAATTATGAGAGTGGATCCAAGAAATTATTTATATTGCAATAAATAAAAAGCAAAGTAAATAATGATATAAAAGAGAAAACAAATCCAATCAGAGAGTCTCTTTCTACTATAAAAAAACTTATAGTAGAAAGAGTCAAAGAAAATATAAAAAAATGCATCTATGAGGGAGAGTTCTAAGATTTGAGAAGAGATACATTAATGGAGTATGAAAAAAACTGAACAAGGTAAATGGAGTAAACAAGGTAAAAGTATTTCCAGGATAGGGTAGAAAAGGAGTCCGAGAGATAGTGAAGTCAAAATAGACAGGAAATCGTGATCCTGTGCGACCCGTGAACTATTAGTTTTAGAGGGGCTCGCTTCATGAACAAGAGGTTTCCAACAACCAGCACATGCTCCATGCACAGACCTTTCGGGTTTTCTCTACTGTCATTTCTAGGAGAAAGAGAGGCAGTGAAGGTGAAAGAACTGAATGTGCTGAAACTTCTCAGCAGAACTGAGGAGGGCACGACCGGAGAAATGTGGAGGAAGAATGGGAGACGATCACAGATGCGTTGTTGTGATGTACTAAATATGTGTGTGGTGTGCCCCGTTTGTGCGGATGCAGAAGGAAGGGCTGCGAGTTGTGGATCAAAGAGGTCAAACTGGCGGCGACGCAGAGAGAAGAGCTTTTGAGGAATGGTTGCAAGCGAGGAAGGTGGTGGCCTGTGACAACTATAAAGAGAAAAGAGGTGAAGCAGATGGTAAGGAGAGCAAAGAGGCACGCTGATGCCAGATGGATCAAACGGTTGTGCCAACATTTTGAGGAGAATAAAAAGATGTTATGGAAATGGGTGAAGGTGAGAAAGGAGAATACCGGGAAGGGGAGGTGGTGTAAGTTGAAAACGACCAGTTGCTGTTGAAAAGTGGTCATGTATGGAAAAGGTGGGCCAAGATTTTAGATGAGTTGCTGAGTATAAAGGATGTCAGAGAGGCTGCCATTTTGTTGTGGATGTTAGTGTACGGAAGCTGGGTTGGCAGAGAAACTTGTTGCGGACATTAATTAAGAAGAGGTGCAGGAGGCAGTGAAGGTGATGAAAGTAGGGAAAACCCCTGGTTTGGAAGGCGTTGCGACTGAGTGACAGAAAAGGGTGGAGTAATGGTTGTCGAAGGTTGGTGAGGCTACTGAATCTCTGATGGGCGTGGTGCCGATTGAGTGGCACAGAGCTTGCATTGTTTCGCTGTATAAGGGTCAAAGATATATAAATGAATGATGCAACTCGAGAGGAATCCATTTGTTATGTGTTGACGGTAAGTTGTACAGGAGAGTGCTGACGAAAGGGATTTAGAGACCATACGGCTGGAGGAAAATTGGCGAGGGATAGTGGAGTGGGACTTTAGGAGTGGTAGAGGATGTGCTGATCAGATATTATTGTGAGATAAGTCTGTGAGAAGTACCTTGCGAAGGGAAAGAATGAGTTTTTTGCCTTCATAGATCTGGAGAAGTCTTAGGTCAGAGAAGTGCTGTGGAGGGTGTTGTATTTGCTTGAAGTGTGGGGAAAATTGTTGAAAGTGGTTCAGAGTTTCAATACTGGCAGCAGAGCATGTGTCAGAGAGACGATGAGGCGAGTGCTAGGTTCACAGTGAAAGTGGGACTGAGACAATGCTGCATTCTGCTTTAAGTCTCCCTGGCTGTTGAGTTGAACGCGAGTGTAAGGGTTTGCATCTTAGAGCTGTTGAAAGCGAATGGTCGTCGATGACAGTTGGGTCAGTTACTGTTTGCAGATGATAAGGCACTGGTGGCGGATTCGAAGAAGTTGTGGAGGCTAGTATCGGAGTTTGGTAGAGTGTGTGAGAGGAGGAAGCTTCGATTCAACGTGTTTAAGAGTGAAGCAATGAGATGTTCGACGAGTTTCGATGCGATCAGAATTTTTGTGTCCTCCTAAATGAATAGCTATTGTTGGAAGATCAGTGTTTGAGGTACTTGGGCTCTCATATGCAAATTACTCAACAATTGGAAGCTGAGGTGAAGTAGCGAGTAAAAGAAGGGTGTAGAGTGTTGGGAGTTTAATGAGAGGGTTGTATGAAGGGGTAGTTGTCCCAACTGTGCTCTACGGAGCTGAGACTTGTGAGGGTGAGAGCAGAAGGGAAAAGATGGTTGAAAGTGTGCGA
Organism: Gammarus roeselii; assembly: GCA_016164225.1. NCBI lineage: Eukaryota > Metazoa > Arthropoda > Malacostraca > Amphipoda > Gammaridae > Gammarus > Gammarus roeselii. The sequence continues at coordinate 14,695 of SDVV010008691.1, read as the reverse complement.
GAGGAAATGTTTGAAGAGTAGTTTCGAGTCTCATTTCCAACGGAGCCTCAACATGAGTCATACATAATAGGCTCCCTCGTAGGGCGCGACCGTCACTGATTCAGATAAGCTTGCACGGCCTCGCGTGCGAAAAGATTAGCCTTGTCCGGGTGAAATCGAGTACATATTTCAATTGTGACATATTCGCGTACTAGAGCATACAAGAAAGTAAAGTGTTAACGCGTATCTACGTAAATGTATTGTTATCTCTTTGAGCAATGGGGTAGAGAGACCACCTCACTTGCTAAGGTGTTGGGGTTTGGACAGCTTCGTATAGTCCGGTGTGTTTCCGAAAGCGATAAGCTTTTCCGGTAGGTTGGGTCAGTGAGTAGGCTTTGCAGGTTGCACGGGGGATTTAAGAAAGCTCGTCGGGCTGCTGCGAGTGCGTTGCAATCCATCAGTAAGTATTCACGCTGATAGCCACTTGGTGGCAACAAGGGCAAGGGGGCGCGTTTGGTGCCATGTCGATATCCATCAGGTGGTAGTGAGTTATCTACGTATGTCCCGTGCACAAGCGGTTGATGAACACTTGGTCTTCTATGTTGGTGAACTTTGTTTCACATTCTCCGACTGAGGGTTTGACTGAAAGCATTTTTTGCCCACTCTGTTGTCAAATTTCATCCCATCGGGATGTTATATGGAGTTGATGATAGGAAACCAGTCCCGGTAATGTTTTGTGAAAAATTGTTCTTGGTCAGTAGATGCTAGTTTAGCAAACGAGTCCGCAAGTTCGTTTCCTCTTATCTCCGCGTGCCCGGAGATCCAGTAGAATTCGACTGCCTGACCTGTCTCGGACATCGCAAAAAGATCGTGCTGCATTTTACATAGAAGGGGATGTTTGTAGTGCAGTGTTTTAAGCTGAGTGAGGACACTCCGATTGACTAAGAATACAACGTATTTGAGGAAGCGATCTGTTTTTGCAATAGAGATGACTAGTTTGAGTGCGTGGAGCTCTGCAGAGAACACAGAGGCCTCTTGTGGGAGGGTGGCCGTGAGTGGGATGTCTCTGCACACAGCGGCGGCTCCCACTCCGTCCGCGGTTTTGGAGCTATCTGTATATCTATGGCGGGAGGTGCTCTAAATATTCTTCCTCAAGTCGTCTTAGGAATTCCTGTCGATAAGCGTTGGTTGGAGTAGTTGCTTTAGGGTATAACTATCTACTTGCAGGTCTAGGTTGACAGGTGGTGGGATGATTATCTATGTTGGTGTGTTAATTTGAAGGATTCGGTAGGAAAATGAAGGCTTAATAGCCTTACGGTTGATGTTTAGCGAGGTGAGTAGGTTATCCAAACGTAGGGAAAACGGTGGGCATATATTCTTTTTAGGCGCAAAAAGGCACCTATCGGATATGTTGGTGATGTGGTCGAGGGCTGGGTTGTTGATTAGACTTCTAGTCTTAAAATAGTATTGTAGTGAAAGTTTGACTCGCCAAAGCGGAAGTGGATGTTCGTTAGCGAGCACGTTAAGGAATTTGATTGGGTTGGAGCGGAACGCGCCGGTTGTGATGCGCATAGCATTGTTTGCGATGGTCGAGAGTGGTTTTTGGCTGTTGAACCGTAGACAACGGCTTTGTGGTCCAGTTTCCGACTAGGTTTAGACACTTCTGGAGTTCATAATGAATTGTTATGAGGCTAGGGTGTCTGTAGCTTATTTGTAGGTCGTCCACGTATAGTGATGAAAGCAGTCTTCCATCTCGCGGAAAAATGTCGGCTAACTGATCAGTTTTGAGAATAAAACGTGTGACACTGAGGACGCTTCCCTGGGGGATGCCAATTTCTTGCGTTATGAAGGAAACTGAGTGTCGCTAACCTTGCCCCTGAAGGTGCGGTTTTGTAGAAACTGGTGGATGAAACGTGGTAGGTGACCTCTCAAGCATTTACACTGGAGATCCTTCATGAACTCGTATTTCCATGTAGTGTCGTATGCTTTTTAAGGCCCGTCTAATGTCTGATTCTAGAAGTACGAGGTGGTCCGTAGTGGAGTGGCGCTTACAGCCACCGCACTGGATGGTATTAAGGTCTGTATGCATTTCAATGTAGTCGACTAGGCGTGAGTTTATCATTCTCTCCATAGTCTTACATAGGACGCTAGTTAAGGCAATGGGATGATAGTTATGCGGTCGCTGTGGCATTTTCCGGGTTTGGGTATCCCGCCATTGATCGGAAAAGATTGAGATTAAATACAACGTACTGAACACATTCAGTAGGTGCTGGAGAGCGTTTTCAGGACGGTGTTTGATCATATTGATGGACACTCGGTCCGGCCCCCGGGCGAGGTTTCACGAGTGTGGTCGATAGCATACTGTAGTTCATACAGATACAGACACTAGGCCGCATCCCCCAGAAAGGGGGGTGGCCGATAGCAAGGCGCACCTCACACCCTCATACGCTCACACTCACACAACTAGCCCTTTTGTGCTGAAGGGTCCGGCCGGTACCCCCTCAACATACACTCTGGGTCACGAGTGCAGTCCGAGGATCCGTCGTCAGCAGCAGGGCCCGACAGTTTTCACTGGTTTACCCTCGCCGCGTCATAATGGCCGGGCCCCCCACCCACGACCATCCCAACAGCGGGGTGCCAAGGGCGGGAAAGCACATCAGAGCAGCGTCAAAATTAACCTTTCACAACCATTCTCCACTCACGCCTGTTCATTGCACGCGCTCTCGACACCTCCACATTCATGTCTCTCCTTCCCAACGCCTGCTTCACACTATCTATCCACCCAAACTTCGGTCTACCTCTTGGACTGCGACCACTCGCCTCAGCATTCATCACCCTTTTCACCAATCTCCCTTCATCCATCCTCTCCATGTGCCCGAACCATCTCAGAACACGCAAATCCACTCTGTCCTCCAACTTCTTCACCACCCTTGTTCTGTTTCAAACCACGTCGTTGGTGATCCGGTCTCTCAACGTTACTCCAGCCATGCTTCTCAAACATATCATCTCGAAAACATTCAACTTTCTTCTCTCCTTTGCTCTCACCCCTCAAGCCTCAGCTCCGTAGAGCACAGTTGGGACAACAACACCCTCATACAGCCCTCTCTTTGCTTCCATCCCCAACGTCCTACAGCTCATTACACTCTTTAGTGCACCCAACACTTTACATCCCTCCTTCACTCGCGCCTTCACTTCAGTTTCCATTAGTTCAGTTATCTCCACATGGGAGCCCAGATACTTGAAACCCTGAACTTCCTTTATGAGCTCTCCATGTAGGGTGACACTAATTTTGCTCGCATCGACATTCCTCGAGCATCTCATTACTTTACTCTTACCGACGTTCACTCGAAGCTACCTCCTCTCACACACTCTAGGAGATGATGAGGTATGCTGTAGTTCATAGAGGGAGAAATCTTCATTGGGGGAAGTCAAGTCAATATGCTCACTTTCTCTTAGGAATATTCCCGTTTGAAAGAAGCCGTGTAATTTGTTGATAGCGATATCTGAGTTAATCGGAGCAAGTTCATCCACGATGTCAGCGTATAAAGAATAGACAGTGTCTCCGTCCGACAAGATGTGGATAGGTCGCTCGGGGCGACTTTGGACACGTCTGATTTTTCCCCACACTTGGGAAAGAAGGGTGATTCGATTGATTGTGTTGACTAATTGGGTCCAGCTTCCTCGCTTCTTCTCCACGCGAAGTTTGCGGAACACGGCCGTTTCCTTTGTCCAGGCTACTCGGTTCCTGGGTAAACGTGCGCGGCGGAAGGCCCCTTACATCCTTTCACGCCGGTCCATTGCTTCTTGAATCCTCCGGGCACCACCAAGGTTTTGGGAAAAAGGTTGAGGGTAAATATTGGGTAATGCATGCAACACCTGCACTTAGTAATTTCTCGTATAGATGTATGACGAAGTCGCGCTCTGAAATGTCTTAGGGAAGGCCCTCCACATCGTCCCATGCGACATGTGTTGAGTATTCCTCCCAGCTGGCTTTCCGGTAGTTGAATCAAAGTTCTTGTGCGTCGGGATTGTTTGGTCGGTTGGTAAGGAGAGATATGATCCTTTGTTTGTGATCACTGTGATGTGTTGAAGGCAGGACTCCCCAAACGAGTTAGGGTGCTAAAGTGGGGGAACATATTGATAGATCGATGGAGGTTTCATTTTCGAGGGTGATCCGAGTGGGTTGTCCATCGTTGAGAAGGACTAGGTTGTGAGTGTCTTAAGGTGTTGGCCATTATTCCTCCCCTGGGGTCTGTTCTCAGACTTCTCACGCATCCCCACACTTCGTGGTAGCTGTGGAAGTCACCAAGGAGGAGTACGGGATGATGCAGTTGGTTAAGCAGATCGGTCATTAGGGCCTCCGTGAGGTCGTGGTTTCGTGACGAGTAGATAGATACCACTGTAATTGGTCTTGAGATACATATCTTCACTGCGACAGCGTGGAGTTCTGTTCTCAGAGGGAGGAGGTGATGAGGTATGCTTTGATGAATCATAAGTGCCTTTCCGCCGTGGGCAGTCACATTATTGTGACCTTCGCGACGATGTAAGACATATTGAGGGATTGTAAAGGTGGAGGTGTCAAGGAGTTTGATCTCCTGGAGGCCAACCACCAAAGGTTTACAGGTGGAGATTAGGTATAATAATTCATCTTTCTTGCATCTAAGTCCCTGGCAATTAAACTGAAGTATTGTACTGTTGTTCATTTCGGATCTGTTTCACGCTCAGGTCTTGATGGTCTGAAGCAGTCGCGTGGTTTGTAGAAACTTTTGTGGTGTTCGTGTCTATGAGACACAGGTGTCCTAGATCGTGAGCGTTCGCAAGAGCGTCTGCTTTCTGTAAAACATGATCTCCTAGACTCACTGCGTTCTCGACTATGAGTATTCTTGTAGGAGGAGGACTTTGTGTTTGCTTCTTGAGCGAGCGCGTTCCTCTTCTATGGAGGGCTTTTCATACAATATGATGCGCTGAGTAGTAGTCGTTGGGATATTCGAGTAGAGTGTGATGCATGGCCGATCAGTGGTTTCGGGTATCAGTTCTTCGTTGAAGATTTTCAACGCGTCCTTGCGCAGGTGATGGTCGTTTTCACTTGTGAGATGTTCTTGTGTCGGGCATGTTAGTTGAGGGTTGAATACCTTACTTTAGTTTTCGCTGGGTGCGGTCGCAGTTAAGACGGTCAGAAGTCGTTCAACGCTCTGATGAAGGACAGCTGTGGTTCGTGGGCTTTGCTAATCAATCTGTTTCGTGGCGAGAGGGCGTCGCGTACCCAGCGGTGTTCGTTGGAGGAATCTTCGTCTCTTCGCCTTTGGATTTCCGTGTTATTGGACCTCTCCTCGTGGTCAACTGAGGCAGCATCCATCGCAGTGCTCTCCTGGGCACTGGTGGATTCATTGCTTAGGACGCCCGCCTCTTTTACGATGGCGGTCGCGGGACTGGTTGTGGTAATGTTAGTACTGGAGAGGGGTGTTGAGGTCACGGTTATAGGTTGTGTTGACGGTACACGAGTGTTGTCTGAGGGGTAGACTTAGGTGTAGATTTAACTGCTTTGGCGTAATTTAAATTATGTCAGTTTGGGTTTCGTCGTAGATGATTTGAATGGCTTGTTTTCTTGTGACTCTGCGGTCGTTTTGTAGGATCATCATTGCTTTTCGGTCCATATTCTTTTGGCAGTCGCGGTCGCCTGCCTCAAGGAGGCATGAGCAGTAGTAGCATTTAAGTTGGCGGGCTGTGCAGTCCTTTCGGTCGTTCTCGCCGGCGCACCTTTTACAACGTTGGGATTTGTATGGCTGGCAGGATTTGATAACGTGTCCGTATTCAAGGCATTTTTTGCACATTGCAGGCCATGTCGCCACTGGGTAGGCTCTTGTTTTTTCTTGTTCGCCTGGGATTACTATAAATTCCAGTGTGTCGCGTCCTGGGAAGGTGATTTGATATACGGTGGTGTGGGTGTCCGTGGTTTGATCCTTTCTTCTAGAGAAACGTTGGTGACTCCGTAATCCTTTGCTAACCCTGTTGCAAAAGCTATTAGGTCAGTTGTGGGAGTGAAGTTGAAAGTGTATATAATTCGTCTTGTAGTGTTGAAGAACGGATGTGTTTCGAGTTACTTGGTGTTTGTCTATTGTGTTAATTTTATTTTATAGCGTTACTTTGGTCGATATTTAGGACGTAGGCCAGATAATTCTTTCCCTGTCAGCTTATGCTTTTCGGTCTACCTCCCAGTTGTTTGGAGAGCGAGTTCATCATGTTGAATGGGTTCGTTGTTGAGACAGCAACTTTGTTTGCACCGCTATCTGCAAGCGTTATGAGGAAGTGGGTAGGGAATGATGCTGATCTTCTCTACTGGGTGGAAGGGTCAGCCTGGGGAGAGCGAATTGCAACCGCAGCCTCTCGTCGCCCGACTTTGTGCTCCGTTTGGTATTGCAGGATCTCCCTCTCAGTCTTTTCCTGGGGGCAGTCTTCGTGTCCCGTACGGTGGCCGTTTACTCTGCAGTAAAAGCAGTGAGATTCTTCGGATGGGCACGACAAGGTATCGTCCCGTTTGTTGTGGTCGTCTTGGGAGCAGTGTGAGCTGTTGCTTAACGTAACAAGTTCTGCTCGTGTGTCCGTATTTCTGGCAATTAAAGCATCGCATCGGACGTTTTTCGAAGGGTGTAACCTTGGTTTTGGCGTCAGAGAAAGGTATGTCTATGTAGTTAGGTGGGGTGGGGAAATTGAATTTAAGCAGAAGGGCCATGGTGGTTTTCTTTTGGGTTTGATTTTTGCTTCAACTATACATTCCTCGTATTGGACGAGTCCGGTGATGAACTCGTCGGCTTCATCACTCGAGAGACCCTCGATGTAAATCAGGCTTGAGCTCATGGAAAAAGTTGAATGTGGTATGATTTTGCAAGGCTTTTTGTATTTTGTTTTAGGAGAGTATAGAGTCATTTTGAAGTTTTGTGTCTATTTTAATTGTGATGTTGAGAATTGGACGGGCAGTCATGGTGCCCCGTTCTTTTTGCAGTGAATATGGGGAAATATCCGGTTTGTCATTGACATCGAATGTCATTTTCAAGTGTTCGGGAAATTTGAGGCCGTCGTTGAATAAGTTGTGGTCATCAAATCGAGTGTATTGTCTCTTCTATACATTTCGTGATGTTCGGGCATTATAGGTTCGGCCGGCTGGGACGAGAGAAATGTTATCAGAGAGGTTAGAAGCGGGTGCACACGAACAGGTTACGGGTTCCCTGGCTTCTATTCTCTTCATCAGTTCATCCAATCGGGTATTCAAGGTTGCAAAAAGGTTTTTGAGTTTATTGAGGCGTTCACCAATTTTACTGGAGGGTGCTGAACAGTCCTCGGTCTCCAGCTCGGGAAGGCCCATAATTTTTCTAATCTTGCCTAGGGCATTCTGCATCTTGATCATTTTCGCGTCCAGCTTCGAGAAGCATTCATTTGTCATCGACTACGATCTGAGTCAGGTCTCCTGTTGATGAGGAACTTCTAAGGGGTTCGACGTTCTTTCGCGCAAACAGGTTTGAGTACGACGCTCTTGAGGGGTCGTCAGCCCCTCTCCGATAGGGCCTAGTCTTGCCCATTGTTTGATCCCCGGCTTCTACCCCGGGTTCTGGGTGACTGAAGGTGGAGCCTTCTTTACATATAAATTGAAATGTTCAAGGAAATTTATATACGTTTTTAGAATTAACTTGAATATAATTTTACAACTAGACTTGAGGCTAAATATTTTTGGTGTACAATTTTTGTTTAATATAAACTTTTTTGGTACCAAATTTTTTCTTACTTTTTTATTTATTTCAATTGCTTTTGTCTCTAAATTCAAAACCCCAGTGTCAGTGGGGGGGGGAGGGAACTCACCTCTTTGTGCACCAAGGGGGGAATGTAACCACAAAATGAAAGGTGTGAACGGTGGAGGAATATTTCTTATCAAAACGAATTTAAATACACAAAAGGGATAAATGAAATTTTTGTGTTTAATGAGGACGCCGCGGGAAGGCGAGTGAAACTGGGATACCCCCATGGGGTATCCCTCCAAGGTGCGGTACCGATTTTGCTCTAAAGAGGTGGTGTTCGATCTCTCCAAGTTGAAAACTTCCATCATTACGAGACGATATTCGGTCTCGGAGCGATGTTCGGCTTAGAGCTGTGACTGGCTCTTATTTTGATATAGCAAAAAAAACAAAGCTTCTATACCATGGAAACTTGGAAAACTTTGGAGCTTGGACGCGGAGAACAGTGTGCAATGTCAATTCTCGGTTTATTGTTCGTCATTGGTTACAATACTGCCTCTGCGCAAAGCTAATGTTTGAGGAGCATGACTGGAGTAATGCTGAGAGACAGAATCATTAAAGACTTTGTTTGAATCAGAACGAGGATGGCAAAGAAGTTAGAGGACAGAGTAGATTTGCGTGTTTGGAGACATGGTGAGGATGAGGGGAGATGGGTGAAAATGGTAATGGAGTCTGAGGTGAGTGGACGTGAGCCTAGAGGTAGACCAAAGTTTGAATGGATGAATGGCGTAAATCAGGCGTTAGGAAGGAGAGACACTAGTGTTGAGGTAGCGAGAGAGCGTGCAAAAGATAGGCGTGCCAAACATTCCATATCAATATTACAAACAGGGTTTGTTATATTGATATGGGATGTATTAAAGAGCATCTGAAATGATTTTCTGGAGTCGCCCAGTAATTATAATTGATTAGTTCAGTACTGCATAGTAACAATAGCCCTTGGTAGCTCGTTGAGAAACGGTTTGGTGGTGGGTATGATGGGGCCCGGTCACTATGACGGATTGGAGGTAAACCAGTGACACTGTCAGGCCTTGCTGCTGACAATGACTTTGGACCACATTCTTGACCCTGAGTGTGTTTCGGGGTGTTTCAGCCGGACCCTTGAGCGCAAAAAGGTTTAGTTGTTCGAGTGTGACCGTATGAGAGGAGTGTGAGTTGCGCCTTGCCGTCGGCCACACTTCCTGAAGGATTTCGGCCTAGTGCCTGTATTTTTATTTCTGGAGTTCATACCGAATTGTTCAAAGACTAGATTGTCTAAAGCTTATATGAAAGTCATTTACCTATAGTGAAGAGAGCAGTCTCTCGAAACTACGTTGAGGACGTTTCCCTGAGGACGCCTATTTCCTGGGGATAAGATGGGAATAGTGTGTCACCAACCTTGTCTTTAAAATTCTGCAGAAATTGGTGGATAAACGTGATAAAAAGCCTCTCGGGCGCTAGCGGTGGAGATCCTTCATGATGCAGTATTCCAGGGTGTGCCACATGCTTGATCAAGGTCGAAAAAATTGAAACCACATGTTCCCCTCGGACGAAAGCCTGTCGAATATTGGATTCTAATCGGACATCTGATATCCGAGCACGTCCTGACATCGTGCTCAACCATCGCACCCGACAGGCTCAACCATATCGCGTCGGTGCACGATCTGTGGGAGCACCCACGAGACGTCAGCTTCCTCAAGGGAGCTGCCCTAATATAAGAGATTGCAGCTGACACTCACAACACGCACATGACGGTGGGTTCCTTCCAGGACATCGGGCTGTGCTTTGGCTGTGGCTACTCCATCGCAGGAGGAGCTCGGGTTGATCATCAGCAACATCTCCTTCTCCTACTCGCTCCTTGCACAACCTAGTCTGCAAGCATTCATAAACGCTTATCTTTCTAGATTTGCCTTTACCTTCAACCATATCAATCCAGAGGAGGACACTCCATCCCACACCGTAACGCTAATAGCCAACGGATTACTCAAGAACACCAAACCTTCTTGTGCCCAACCTTCCTTCACACCCAACTTCCTTCCATTTACCGTACCAGACTCACATTCACCCATAACCTTCTACTTTGGATCACTCTGCGCCAACACATCATATTTCCTCCTCAGAATCGTCTCGCCAATCACACGCCTGTTAGCTTCATTCGTACTTCAACCACGCACATAAGGCCACCCAAGCTATAGCGTTTGGAGCGGTCTAGGCCTCTCCTCTCTCTGTTTATCCTGCCATCGTGGAAGAGGCATATACAGAGGAGAGGATCACCAGCCCCTTGCTCCGGCTCTATTTGTCCTCCATTTCGTCACACAAAGGTATGGTAGAAATTATTCAAATAACCCGCTACATGGAAAACTCTATCTTAAATTCCTAACTTTCCAATAGCTACCCAATTTCAGGGACCAGCGCTCAAGCAGTCTAGGTTTTTACTCTTGCATGGCCCAGCCACACAACATGCATGATGCAGCAACTCAATTCGGCACATGCTAGAAAACTTGTAAAATTCAAACTTCAGAGACAATTACTATTATCACTATGCAGTACTGAACTAAGCAATTATAATTACTGGGCGACACAAGTAAATAATTTCAGATGCCTTTTAACACATTCAATATTTATATGACAAACGCTGTTTTACTTGTGAAACCAGTGTCATCAGTGGAGCTAGTTGTATACAGTACATTTTGAACTCCAAATTCAAGGTTAGCTACCTTCAAATTATAGACTTTTGACTACCCTTGCTATTAATTCGGGATATGGAATGATAGGTCAATTTGTCTGAAGTGCTGCCATTACATGAATTACGTACATATGGTAAAGAAACTAACAACTTGCATATAAAGCAACCATTATTAAATATAAAATTCAACTACACATATTTCAAATTCGTGTTCAATAAAATAATAAAAACAAAGTGCCTAATAATAAGGCACTTAGTGTAGCTATGTGATAGAAAATAAATGAACAAAATGAACGTAGCTTTCCATTTCATGTTTACGAATAATATTGTCTCTTATGTTGATTTGAGTAGTTGATAATTTTGTGAGCTGAAACTATAAGTAATTTATGACATTCTAGTTTTTTAGAACAACTTATCCTAGAATTGTATAATTGTATTTAGGTACTAGCTACATGATTAAGGTGGAAGTATCGGTATTGGCCTAGTATCAGGATTTGAGGAGTACTGTAATATTGCTATCAGTTTGAAATAGAGGATTGGCATCAGCCTAAATTTAGGTATCAGTACATCTCTGTGACGTGAAAATCACAGAGACTTGATTTAGACCGCTAAAACAAACAGACGGACACTTTCAGCAACTGGTGTGCAAAACTTTCTAATTGTATGTACCACTCCTCTTTCAGTTGACAAAACGACAGCACTGTGTAAAACAATGGCTCCCTGTTAAAACAGGGAGACAATTCTGAGTGAACTTCTGTGTAGGTGTGCCCACAATATAACAGCCTTTGTGGATTTATACAATAGGTGTCAACAGATGTTGAGTTCATTTCTAAGTTATGTCTGAATGAATTTCCACAGAGAAAAAATGTAGTTCGTTGCAACTAATGACCTCTTTCCATTGGATCCATGATTGATGAAACAGAAAGAAAATTGATAGGAGAGAAAAAAACACACAGAGACTTGGGTGTCAGTGTAGATACCATACCGTCTCCGATTCCACCATCATATTCGTGTGGTGGCTGCAAAGGCTGGTGGGTGGGCCAACTATTTGTTGAGATCAACTGTTTGCAGGTCATGGGAATTTATGCTGTTCCTATATGTTTTGCATATTTGTCCCCTTATTGAGTATGCATCTTGTGTTTGGAACACTTGATATTGTGGGGACTGCAGGCTGCTGGAGTCTGTCCAGAAGTAGATGGACTATAAACATTGATGGACTTTCTGGCATGGACTTTGGTGGTCATTTGAGAAGCCTGGATTTGTTTTCCGTTAAGGGTCTGCTTCTCAGGGTAGACCTGGTCAAATATTGAAAAATTTTGCATGGGAAATCAGAGGATTTGCTAACTATGTTTTCTTTGGCTCAAAGGGTTGGAAGTAGAGGTTCTGTGCTGAAGCTGGTGATTCCTCCTTGCTCTTCTGATGTCCGCAGTAGGTCCTTCAGTGTGAGATGTGTTGCTGTGTGAAATGGCTTGCCTGCTGACATAGTTCAGTTGACGGATATCACTCGCTATAAGCAAGCCCTTGCTGATCTGATGTATGAGGAATTTTTAGATTTTGACTAGGCTAATGAAGTGTAATTCATTTGCAGGGATGTGTGTGTAAGAATGTGTGTATTTTTTTGTGTATGTTTATGTGTATGTGTATGTTTTATTTTGTGATTTACAGAACTGCTGTATGATCAGTTGCCTGAGGCACAAATTTCCTGTATTTTTTCTGCTCCATTATTTTGCCGGGCTTTTCCAGTCTGGAGTGCTGTGGCATTTGTGCCGCCTTGCATGCTCTGCACTCTGGTCTTGCTGGAGTGAGGGGTGGTCTTGAGGCAACCAAGGTGAGATACCTAGGTGAGAAATGGCCTACTGTGCGCTGCGCTGATAGTATTTAGGTGCAACACAACATGTGAATAACAAAAATGGATCACAAAAAAATCTGGGAGAACGATTTCATGCTCAACAGTTTGCAACGGTGAAAATAGTATAGTTGAATTGATGGTCTAGTAGCATGGGCATTGCACCATCTCAAAATATGTCAGCAACATCCGTTTCTAGGTGTTCCAATTAGGGATGCTACAAAGCCAATTCAACAGTGGGAAGAACAAGGTACAGATAGGAACTGGGATTCCCAACCAAGAGGCCTGCACCAAGGCAAGAAACCTCACAATCAAGAATAACAAAAATGGACAGAAAAAAGCGATAGAAAAAGGCTGCATGCAAGAATAAGCTCATCACCCTAGCCTGTGCCCAGACATATGTAATAACTATAGCTAGTAAATGTTCAATGCTTACGGGTTAGGTCAAAGTGTCCAACAACAAATGTGTAGCTAGAACTGGACAAAACCTACCTCAGAGTAATGCCACCATCAAGAGAGATGAAGCGATCTGAAATGATGTATCACTCCTATCCAACTTTGCACTGTGCCCACATATACAACTCTTGAATGTGCTAAAGAGTGCCCATAAGACATCAAGAACACAAAATGAGAGTACGCTGTGAAATAAAATTGGCTACACCTTCAGAAAAGAGCTGCCAAGATGTTGCTCAGCAGTGAAAACAAGCAAAAAAAATTGCACTAGTAGCTAAGAGCTGTCAAATGCTAATCAGATACATTTGACAGCATGATAGCCTCTGTCAGCATATCATTTCACCAAACAACTATGTGAGAGATATTTTTTCAGATTAAAATTTAATGAACAGCAACATAACTGCCATCATCAAAATTTGTGTCAGAGACTTGGCATTTTAGTAGGACAAAGAAATAAGTCAAACAAAGTGATTATCTCTCTCTAAATGCAAACAATCATCAGCTAAAGGTTCTTCATTGTAGATTTCTCATTATGATTTGTATAATTCACAAGAAAATGGCAACATAGCTGACTCTATATTGCTGGTAGCAATAACTGGGCAAGCAGCTACTTCAGTGGAACAGGTCCAGTCTAGCAGCAATCAACTTTTTAGATCTTACTGTGGGTATCATGGAAAATTGTGGCCACTTTGTAACAGGCTGCAAGATTGAATGTACTGGGCGCTCTTAACATGGTTTTCAGATATGTAGCTACAGTAGAGCATTTGGCGGTGTTCCGGGATGAACACACAACAACAGAAGTCCGGGAAGTTGGTTAGATTCCACGCTCTATGAGGAATCTGACCACGTGATTCGGAACACAAATAATAGCAGTAACATGGTGAGCTAATGAAGCTACACAAATAGTTGCAAAAGCTTGGATGATTGATGATATCAAACAGAATTTATAATCTTAAATTTAAGGAACCTGACTTGGTTATTTGTGTAGCTACTAACAAGTAGGAGCTAAATCTACTCGTTCCGAAATTTAAAAAGTTTACAGTCACAAGGCAAGCATCAATATTTAGACAATACAAGAGGTAGACAAGTGCAAATATCTTGATCAACATCTGCCTTGAAAACCCTTTTTACACCAATCAACTGGCCATGGAGAAGAGTAGTGCAATACCAACAAAAGGATGCTATGTCTGATGTGACTTCATCAAAACGAATAGAGGAATCTATTTTCATAGAAATACTGACCATCGAGAAGAGCAGAGCAATGCCAGCCGAGTAAACGGTTCGCATGATGTGACTGTACGTGAAGATCGTCACAATGCCAAACACAAACATCACCATACCCGCCACAAAGAGGTACATTCCGAATCCGGTCACGTCAAACTGCAACAAAAACGTAACTGTACCTCAGAGAAACGTTTACATTACTACAAACAACTATTACATTGCGGTACAATTGTGTCTCAGGTAATACATCACTCAGCAATAACTACAAAGAATAAATACACTATAAAAATATATGGGATTCAACATGAAAAGGACAGAAGCGTGAGACGTCTCAGTGGCCGAGACTTGACTAAGGATAGAGTGAAAATTAGGCTATGTTGAGTAGCATACCGAACCATTATGTTCATTAAAAACAAAGGCCTTCTGGGTGACGTCGCAATCTAGAACTTCAAATGAAAACATAAAAAAGGTTAGGTAACTGGGTAAATAACACCTAGTTGTTTCGGTGTTCAGAAAGTTAGTAAACTTTAACTGTACATCTTAGATATGTTTTTATGGGTTCTGCAAGTAGCTATATAATTGTTTCGACAACAATTTTTGGGACAAATAAATCAAGTGACTAGTCTATTGATTGAATTTACAAAATGAACCAAAATTTACTCTTATTTTCAGGAGTGAATGAATAGCAATGAAAAATTTCCTGAGTAATATAAAATTAAATAAAATGTATTATATATGTATTCAAAT
>SDVV010008690.1:0-17081 GCA_016164225.1 Gammarus roeselii | reverse complement strand
CTTATATATGTATAGCTATATTATAAATGTATATATATATAAATATATGAATAAATATATTCTACTGGTGTGCATGGATACACAAATAAATATATAAATATATATAAATATACATATATATATATATATAGCTATATATAAACATATGTATACGAATAAAAAATTTGTACCAGCAGCTATATGCTAAATATACAAATAAAAACATCAATCATAAATATATGTGAATATACATATATATATATATATATATATATATACATATACATATACACACGATATTAAATTTTAATTATATATAAGTATGTACACTCATACATAAAAATATACCTAGATACATGTCTTCTATACAAGAAAAGGACATCATTTGGCATTGTTTGGGTGTGGCCATGATCAATATCTAAAAAAGTTCCTCCGCTCAGCCACAACCATACTATTCTAAGCCTCAATAAAAATGCCCAAAGAAGTACCCTACATAGCCAATAGTGTTGTTTATAGACAGCCCACGTACGGTATCGCCCAGTAGTTTTCAAAGGTACTGATGACCGCCCCTAACAAATCTGTCCTCAAACTTAAGAACATCATGAATCATGCAGGTAAGCTCAGAGACCCATTCATTACGTTAATGGTCTTATTTGATGTCAAGGCCCTCTTCACGGTCATTCCACATGATCTGGCGAGATTAGGCGTCCAGGAATTAATCAACAATAATAAAGGAGTCTACAATGAACCGCGCTCATATATAACTAATGGTGTTGGCTTCTTGAACTTTACTACAAGAATCGGGTGTCAATGTGAATCTCGGTACCGGTGCCCAACATTTCTATGGAACCAAACGAAAGACGTGAATTGGAAAATAAGTTTCCTATTCCGGTACCGGTACGTCAGTGACGTAATTCCGCTATTTTGTGTATTCCTTTGGACAAGCATAGAAAAATTCTGAACTAAATTAGTTCGATGCAAGGATATATTTTATTCACGGCAGAAGAGTAAAACTAAAACCTGATATATTTCCTTAACTTTAGAATCATTTGCATGAAAGAAGTGAGCTTTGAATTTAGAGGTCCACAGGCAGCCCAGGCACACTAACAAGTAATCTGACTACAGTAGCTACCATCCGACAACCATTCCTTTATGATGGGAGCCCGATCAGTGTGTGACTAATAGCATCGTGAATAAGGAATGAAAGAGACGACATCAGCTACCCACTCTACAAAATCAAGTAAATCTCAAATAAGGTAATAGTAAACGGAAAAGAAAAGTTGGAAGAAAGCCACGGTTTTCAGGTGCACTGTGGAGACCATGTCCTTCTGGCACCGAACTATGGAAGTGACGAGAAGGACACTATAAGCTATTGAATGAGACGCCTGAAGGATGGTAATGGCACTAACGAGGCCAGCACAACGCAAGTAAAACGGAGTAGAGTATGTGCCCCACACATCCAAGGAGCATCAGACTACTACATACCAGCACGGATGCTATAAGGAGACGTGTGCAAACAAAGTCAATCGCCAACCGATGAAACAAGCAGTTTTGTACAACTTAGTATGTTCAGATTGTCATGCGGTGCATGAAGGCGGAATGGGACGATACAGAAACTTAAGAATAGCAAATGTGTATCAACACGTTTACAACACAGGTCCTACTTCTGACTTTGATCACGCGTTGATCCAAAATAGTGCATCAAATGATAAAAATCGAGAAGTAACGAGGAAATGTGTATATCTTAACGCAGCAAACATCATCATCCCATAATAAGACGTACCTTAATAGCTCTCATAAAGGAACGCGGTAGAACTGCTACGGAGGCTTTTGTGTGTATGAGCGCAACTTTCTTGGCCAGTCGTGCGTTTCTCGATTGTTTTACCCCAACAAATGTCATGGTTCATTCTCACTAAAAACATTGTGAATACCTATCTTGCGTTGGAGTAGTAATTAAAACTTCTTTAGGTTAATGTCGGAGGAGAGACCTACAGGTTGATGTGGTTGTAGTGAAAATGAGAGATGATTGAGGAAAGGCTAAGCAAGCCGCGTAAGTGCCTGCCAAATTGGAGCGTTATTGGAGGGAATTCAATATTTCAAGTACCTGCGCTCCATGTGGAGAAGACTGGAGTAGTGGGAAAACAGGTGAAATCTTGCGTATAGGGAGAATGTGAAGTTATGAGCACTGGACAGTAAGGGTGCTGCTGCTTTACAGCAGCTCCTTCTGCGATGTACGAACCACGGTCGGTGAACGGCCCGAAACCCCAGGCACAAATCCTACTTGTGCATGGGCAAAATGTTACAACAGGTGCGGGGGCCCGTAATTTACCTACACCTCTGCGGATATCTATGCCTCTTTGCGGGAGTTTCCACACATCACGCACCGACGAGAGAATTATGATCGAGCCTGCCGAATGCGATGGCTGAGCACGACCTCATGACGTGCTCGACTCTGACCTTATCAGGAGGGGCGTTCCATAGGCCATGTTCGTATGTATAGAGGGCCGTGTGGTGCCTGCACCTCAGTCGCGACAAATGAAACCCCGTTACCCTTGGGCAACCCCAACTCCTCCACATCCACCTTAGGTGGGGTAACTGTAGAGCCACGTTGACTATGGTCAGCCAGTGCAAATGCTGTGAAGTGTGTATCTGTTTGTGCATAGATGTGTTGTCTATAGGACGGGGAATGGTGGTGTAAAGAGAGCCGAGCTGAAGTGTGCAGTCGGTCTGTTACGTGTGTTTTGGTGGGTTGGACGTGGAATCGAGTCCCTCTCATTTCAAGATGATTTTGCTGAAGAAGGACCTCAAGGTTTCAACATGCAGATTAGAGAATGGGTGCGATTTGTGTAAAATCCCTAGCGACGCGTCAGGCCGTGTTCTGTATTTTATTAGAGGAATTAATGCGTTTGAAAGCAAGGTCAGAAGACCAGACGGTGGTTATGTAGGAAAGGACGGGTTTAATGAATTGTTTGAATAGTGTTGTAATTGATTCATTGGGGTATTCAGAGGTAGTTGTGACAAGTGTTCGGGTAACGGTCTGTCTAGGCTTGTCTTTAAAGTCGAAGTTGTCAGCGTGACTTTTGAACTTTGAACGTCATTCCTGCGTCGAAAGTCACTCCAAGGATCGTCGTAGTGTGACTGTGGGGTATGGGAGGATTGAGTGTGACAAGATGGATGCGGTGTTCATGGTTATCTGGTGTTAATAATGTAAGGAATGACTCACATGCGTAGATGTTCATTCTGTTATCTAGCAGCAAAACTTCGAGTTCAGGTATTGCGGGAGGTGTGCAATTGCGGTTTTGTATGATTGGTGTTGTGTGCTTTTTGTGAGATTAACCGTGTATGAGCTGATGTAGGAGTTAGGTCGAGTTCGTGTAGGCAGGTCGCGCATGTAAGTGTTGCAAGAGTGTCAGGGAAAGGTCAGAGCCCTGAGGAGCACCGTTGGGCAAGTGGCGCGTTCGAGATGGCTTGTCATTGTAGACTGTGTGTGCATGTCCGTCAGAGAGAAAATTAACAAGCAACTTCTTGTAGTTGGATGGATGTGTGTTGAATATTCTGTTCATGAGAACGTGTCTTTGAACAGAGTCGAAGGCTTTACAAATGACAACAGCGCATATCAGCGTACGTTGGCTATGCTACATTTTGTCCAGGCCTTCATGAAAGGTCCAAGTGAGGTTGTGCAGGGTTGTGTCCTAAATCCATATTGTGTAGAGTGATATATGGTAAATAATTGTGTTTAGAACCAGTCTACATTTTTTTTCAAGGATTCGGGTGAAGGCAAATAGGTCTGTATGAGACTGGACCTGAGAGAGCATTGTTAAGTTTCAGGATGGGTATAATTGCTTGTTTCCAGGTGTTGAGTATGGCATTATGTAGAATTGAAAGTTTAAAGGTGTAGCCCTAAGCGTTTTAGCTGTTTATGGTGTTATGTAGAATGGAAAGATTAAAGGTGTAGACCCTTATGTAGAATGGAAAGATTAAAGGTGTAGACCCAAGTGTTTCAGATGAACATATGATATGCCATCACAGCACATTGCTGCCAAATTTTTGGTCTGGCTAATGGCAGCTATGGTCATGGCCTAAGTTAAGGGTGTAAGGAGCCTGTAGCAATGCATAAGGCAGGGTTCTGTTTTTCTTAGCAGGAATTAATGTGTGAGGGAGGCAAGTTCAGAAGTCCAGGCGGCGTTTATGTAGGAAATGGTGGATCAGATAAATTATTAGAATAGAGTTGTAATTGAATCCTTGGAGTGTTCATAGATAGTTGGGGCAAGTCCCTGGGCAACATTCAGTCTAGGTTTGGTTTTCCATGAAAGCAAATAATGTAATACGGGGCAGTTGACTCAACTGTGCTCTAGGAGACTGAAATGAGGGGGGCCAAAACAGATGAGACAGTTTAATGCTCTTGCAATGAACTGCTAGAGGGATGGCCAGATTGATGCTGAAGGATGCAATCAATGATGGCATTTTCGATTAGTGCAGGGATTGTGAGGAAGTTGGGGAACATTAGACAAAAAGGGTGATCAAGCAAAGGTGAGTGGGCATAAGCCTGGAGGAAAACCAAAGTTTGGGTGGATGGATGGAGTGCAGCAGGCATTAGGGAGGGTAGATACCAGTATAGTAAATAGATTTGAGTAAAGAAGGGTTGTGAATGGATGAGTTTTGATGCAGCACTGATGCGCTTTTCCGCCCAGGGCATCACGATGAGAAACGGGATGGGCGTGGGAGAATCTGGCAATTATGATGCTGCAAGGGTGAACCTATTGAATATGCTGGGCTCTGCTGTTGACACCAATCTCAAACCTCACTTCTGACGATTCCAGACCCAGGTGTGAATTATGAGGACCCGGCCAGATCCTCAAGTACTAAGGATAAATTTTGACATGTGAATGCATCAGAGGAATGTGAGGTCCTGACCGTGATTGACGATCTATCAATCACGGTCAAACTATTTATATATAAAAACGCAGAAAAATTAAGGAGGAAAACGCACCTTTATGGCTTCAAATGGAGTGTCTTCAGTGACAACATATGACGATCCAAAAAGGCTGGAAAGCCGGTCTCCAGACTCCATAATTGATGAGTAAAAATTAATAGTTATTGGCAGAAGAGATTCAGTGGAACGGTGGACACTGGCCTAGATGGTTAGAACAGCAATCTGCCAAAAGATGAGAACAATATTCAAGTTGAAAGAAGTAAAGCTAGAGCCATGATATAAAATATTAAAATAACAAATAAATAAATGCAGAAATTGCAACTTACAGAGGATTAAATAAGATTATTCAAGTTTGAACAGGATAACTGGGCAAGTTTATGAATTTCTATCCCCTGAAAATAGCAAGCAATAAAAGATTTGAAATGCTCAACAATTTAAATAAATTCAGTATCATGGTTAACCAAGTGAAATGGTAGTTATTCAACTCAACAAGCCGCTCGAAGTCCCAATTTGACTAACCTTGATTTGGTATCTCTGTCGTCAGGAGGCTGTGTGCAAGTAGTGAGTGTTCATGTATAAGTGCTATGGAGGCCTAAATGTTCTGTACGGAAGGGCGCTCTATCAGTGCTGTGGCCACGGTGGCAAACCGTTCAGGGTGAAACGCCAGTTACAAATGTAAAGGCCGCAAGAACTTTGGTCAACGTGGCAAGACTGTACCTGCAAAGAGAGAAATTGATATAAACACAAAGATTGAAAATACAGACCTAAAATGTTGGGATGTATTTCCCACGTCACACACCAAGAAAATGGACTTCAATTTTGATATGGATACTGTAAAAAGTGAATTTTGTTTCCCAGGCTCCCACTGACCCAATTTTCTGAAGCACATTGAACTGGAGCAGATATTAAACAAACACTTCAGTGATGGTACCTGTTGATCATTGGCTGCCAAACACTGACTATTCAGCCAAGAAGACTATTGATAGATAGACAGAATTATTTAGCAAAGCAATGATCTAAATTGGCTTATTGAACAACTGATGCCAGTTTCTGTCTGAGCAATGGGTCCTGCTTTAAATACACTGTACAAGTATTTCAAACATTGAAAACAATTATTGCTGTAGCCTTACAGGTCTATGCCACTGGTTGATATATGTTTACATTTTTGCTTCATTCGCATTTCATGAAGCTAGCTAGAGTCTATGGATGATTTTATTATGCACATGGCTATGAAAAACTGAAAAATTGCTCAGACAATCAAAAGAATGAACAGGACATGCATCAGCAAGGGTAAAGAACAAAGGAGTGACACCTCATTGAATAACCAAATAATGTGGGGCACACCTATTTGACAGTTGTATGGTGTAGCTTTTTTAATCAAAACATCACTATCTTTAGCAGTGTTTTGATATTAATTTACTCATTATTCATCTATGGTCATAGCTATGGAACCAATTTCTGTTCCTAAGGCATGCATCTACTGCAATTACATTTTTTGATTTGTGTTTTTCTTCCAGGGTGGGTGGTTCGTTTGTTTCAATTTTGGTCTCAAAGTAAAATTTCCACCTAATCTAAATATAGTTAGCTAACATCTACTTTCAAACAAATTTTTGGAACACGATAGTTACATCACAAATATACTAGGAACACACTCATCTAGAGACACGCATGTATAATACCATAACGCTTCAGCCCATTTTACTATGAACAATTATTAGCCTAAAATTTTAAAACAATTCTATAGTTAACTACCTAATTTGACAAAACAAGCTAGGCCAAATCCTATTTAGCAAAATGGATCCAAATGGATTTTCTTGCCAGCATCAGCTAGTAACTAATTAAACAAAGACAAGAAACTCTAGACATGAAGTGAATTCAAATCATTCAACTTTAGCCATGAAGCGATAAGTTGCTAAATTAGGGAATTGCTGTGAACCAGAATATATAATTCCCAGCATAAAAAACTACATCACAAGGATTGTTCGTATAGGTATGTTGCCAACCAAACTGGATATTAAATTGCTCATAGAAATCTTACCTGTATTTCTACTGCAATCCAATTCTCCATACAGCAATGAACTGATTCAATGGACATCAAAATATATCTATAAACAAATTTTCTTGAACAGTATTGTAAATTTTCAATATCATGTGCACAGAATGCAGCACAAAATTACAGCCTGAACCAGTTTTCCTGGACAGCTGCTGCAATTGTTAGCAAACGCTAATTTCCCTGCTTGCCACAAAGCAGGGAAATATGGGGCATGCGGCAGGCTACACTTGCTGTAGTGGTTATCGCACAAGATGTAATGCTGTCATTTATCAGTGCGTCAACAGATTGTTTGGCAGTGTGTAACAGCACCAGCCACCTGAAAGCAAACAAACAAGATTAGTATAAGATGTGTAATGATGCAACACAAGAGGTAGCTTATGGTAGGTTAGAATGATGCAAACATTTCAAGTTGATTTTTCCCTTATAGCATTGACTGGGATTAACACAGTATTTCCCTCACATTTGGAATGACTCCCAATATGTAACTTCTAAATTTTGTATCAATACAATAGCTGTCATAAGCCTAACATGAGATGTTGAAATAGTGGCAATGCAAGAAGAGGAACAATAGCCTAAATGGCGAGTAGTTGGAAGAAAAGTAGTTCAAGCGCTTGATTTTGCAAACGGTAAACAGTGAAGCATTTTCAACTGAATACTCCAGTAAATGAAGGGAATAAGGTGATGCTGCCAAAGGGTGTGAAGTAGGACAAAGCTTTGAGAAAGATAGTTTAGAGTGACGAGGTTTCTATTGTGTGTCTGGCAGCAAACATCAAATCAGTAACTAGTGCTGCATCAGCAATGGACAAATTTTATTTGAGTGATTGGGATTACTGGTGTATAAAGTCAATGTTGTTTAGCTACAATGTGAATGTCAAAGGTATGCATGCAGTGGGGCCACAGTGGGCCACAGAAGTCCCAGTACTCAGGCAGCTAGGACATTTGGTCCAAGCACTTACTGGGTGGTAGCTATCAAGAAGCATCAACAATCAACACACCCTGCTTAAGTGCACTGAGGATTTAGTTGTCCTCAAGGTGCTGATGGCAATGCACTCAAACACCTGCTGAGGACAGAGATGAAGAGATAGAAAACCAGGATCCCATGCATAACATCTACACTCTGTATAGAATGAGAATAGAAAGATTGAAAAAAAAGTAAAAAAATGCATGAAAGGATGCAACTAAGCTGTAATTAAATGTTATAGTAGTGGGCAGCATATCTTTCAGCCTGTATTTTTGCTTTGTCGGGTAACTGCCCATGCCCTCTGTATTTTTTGCTTTGTTGGGTTACTGCCCATTGTAGATTCACAAGATCTACCACCCTGCATGGCAAGTGAGGCAGGAGTGACCAGAATGGCTTCTTCTTAATGCATGATAACATTATGGCCAAAACATTGGACTGTTGTTACCTATTTAAATGCAGTCAACCTTTAGAAGAAATTGAATGAGCAGTTAAACATTTGGGTACCAGTTAAACATTTGGAAATCAGATAATGAACCTGGCTTGCTCTTGATTTGGCTGCGGTTCAACACCACATTCTTGATGCAGTATAGCCACCCTTGATGCAGCTGTCTTGCAAGGACCAATTCCTGGAAGAAGCAAAGGTGATTCTTGGGCAATGGTTGTCATCGATTTTTGGGTGGGTGTTGTGTTGTCAGTTAAGATTCTTGAACAGATGAGGTGTACTAGAAGCCTTTGTCCCTGAACTGGGGCTGAACATTGAACCTTAGTCCACTGTAAGGTAAGGCAACACGTTCCTAGAATAAGAGTAGTAAATAGTTGTGTGGAAGGAAGCTGGAGTCAACGGTGGGTTACCAACAAGGACATCTTCAACAGAGCCCAAGCTAGGCGGGGAGGTGAGAAGTAGTGTGCAGCATATCTTTCAACCTGTAGTATGTTGTTCATGTAGCATGCCCTTTGTATTCATCGTCTTGTTGGGTAACTGTCCATTGCAGATTCGCAAGGTCGATCACCCTGCAGGGGTGATCAGAATGGTTTCTCTCTTTTTATGCATCATAACAATGTCAAAATGGAATTTAGAACCATCTACACATTTTCTTGAGCCTTGAGATATTTATTTTTCAATTGTCAGCCTAGCTCCCTTGTGTGTTCCTGCTCTTGACTGGAGATGGGGTGGGACATGCTGGGGTTCTGGGGATGTTCAGGTATACATTTAATAGCCAACTTATGGCCCGGGGCTTGTCTGAAGGTTTATCTTCAGTATCCTTGGCGTGTAACCCCACTTCTGGACAGCCTCCAGTGTTCAGGAACAGTCTCCAGTCGGTGAAAAGGGTGAGAGGCAGCAAGGTGAAACCTCTGCTATCCAATGTTCTGGGGTGGGTGCCGTCCAGGTCTGCAATGTGGCCAGGAAATGGGAGACCTGTGGTTGACACGGCTCTGCATTTGCCAAACCTGGAATTGAACCCAGAGGACGCCCAGGTCTGGGATGCTATTTATAGGGAGTGAAGCCTGAAGGGTTGCTGCGGCACAGCCGGAGAGTTACCCAAGGGTGGAGTCAGTAACGGATGCCAGCCAGAGAGCGGCTTGCCCGAGGTACCCGGTTTTAGTTTATAGCCCAGGTGAGCCTGGTCCCAATGGTCATAAAACCGGGCTGGTGTGGGCAACATTGGCGTTGGTTTGGCAGGCTCCATGATCTTGCCACTTGAACAACTTGGGTGGACATTTGCTATCACGCACACAATGAAACTTCAGGACGTAAACAATGTAAATGAACGTTAAATTGATTTAGGATGGGAGAGAAAATTAGAGATAGTGAAGGGCAAAAAAGAGTAGGGAGAAATATGGCTATCAGGCAGTGACTCCATAAAGCCCAGGAACACAAAAGATGCCTTGGGAAGAGGAGAAGGGTAAAATATGTGTACTTGTTCTGACAGTGATCCATTAAGTAGGAATAATTCCAAAATGATTGCCTCAATCTCTTGAAGATCCAAAATGAGACAAAAAACTTGTCTATGGAGGGGGAAGGACCATTCTGCCAAGTTTGCTGCAAGGGGTAAGCATTCTGAACGGGTGGCTAATTCTGTTCAGCTTAGCAATTCTCCAATTATGATGGGAGCAAAAGTTACTAATTGTTCAACTCTGGCCATCCTTTTCAAGAAGGGCTCCTTTGTAGAAGTCCTGGATGAGAAGAAGAACTAGTTTTTTGAATCACAGATTGAAGAAGTGAACTGGTATAAATTTGAGGTTGGGGCTTCAACAAGCAGTTTGACAGGTAGCTACAGATGAACTCCAAACTGATCCGCCCTCTGTTGTCCAACTCTGCTGGTGCTGCGGGTACCCCTGAACCGGTGCTTCAGAGTGTGTCCTCGCCCCTCCCTCTCCAAGCAGAGGCTGGCCGCAGGTTCTTGGAGGAGGGATCTGATTGCAGCTCATTGGAGGAAGGATCTCCTGCCAGGAAAACAGCAGCGGAGGAGCAAGAGCAAAAAGAGGACGGGATCTAGCAAGAGGAGGAATCAACACCAAACTCACCTTGCGGTGCCCTCAATGACTGCATTGACACTTGGTTCTTCTGGGATGCTTGGTGGCTGGTGATGGCGCCGATAATTCAATGGAACTTTGTGCATTCTGTGGATGCTGCTTGACTGTGAGGTCTATTGAATGTCATGACAGTGGTGTTTGTTTTCACCCAGTTTCAGAGTGTGTGGGTCTGAAGAAAGGTGTGACAGATGGACTTCTGGAGGATGGAGGACGTGCAATTACTTATCATTGCATTCAGTGCTGGTGTAGCCAACATGAAAGGAGAACTTCTGTTGGCAGTATTGACTCCCTAGTTGGTAGGTCTACATTCAATCAACTGGTTGTGGCGGTTGGTACTTTGTGTTCCCAGGTTCAAGGGCTGATGAGCAGTACACAGGCTGCCCAGAAACATGATTGTACACCTCATGCTCCTGAGCAGGCTGCAACTGAGCTTTTTCCCACGTCCGCCCATCTTAATGAAGTTGTTTGGGAAGAGGTGCAGGAGGTTCAGGAGCAGATGAAAGGGAAACTAATTTCAAGAGGCTGGGTGAGATGGTGGGTGATGGTTTTCAGGGCGTGGTGAGAGGTCAGATTGGGTTTGAATGTGACCTGCATGAGGTCCATAGAGTAAACAAACAGATTGGAATGTTCAGGGCAAAGATCTTTGATGACATTACAAGGAGTTAGATTCTGTTGAATGTAAGGAAATTTACAGGTATGGACATGTATGAAAGCGTATCTACGTACAAACAACGCCAGGAGTTGTACAGGAAGAGGAGACTACTATGGGCAGGAGGGGGAGCGTAGGGCTGGCTTGGCTGTAGTCTGCGGTGCTTGTGGTGCCCGGCAGCGGCGTGGGCAGAGGGGGGCCCGCGGCTCTTGGTGCAGGTCAAGGCCTTTATGCCAGGGTGGGTGGTGACCTGCACTGCTTCTGGTTGCGGTGCTGCCGCTGCAGCAGCAGCTGGTCGAGGTGGTGCTGCAGCAGCAGCTGGTCGAGGTGCTGCTGCAGCAGCAGCTGGTTGTGGTGCCGCTGCTGTAACAGCTGGTTGTGGTGCCGCTGCTGCAACAGCTAGTTGTGGTGCTGCTATTGCAGCAGCAGCTGGTCGTGGTGCTGCTGCTGCAGCAGCAGCAGCAGCTGGTCGTGGTGTTGCAGCTGGTCATGGTGCTGCTGCAACTGGTTGTGATGCTGCTGCAGCTGGTAGTGTTGCTTTCAGTAACTACTGACAATTGGAATATTCAATCAAAGAAATTAGTAGTTCTTCAATGATGGTGGTACGCAGTGGTTTGGAATCTCCGTGTCAGCTTGAATTAATAAGCTACGGATGAAAACGCGTTCATGAAATTGTAGCACAATAATTAGTTTTAAAGATTTGTTTATATGCAATGTACTGTCTCCACGTGCAATATTTAGAAAGGTGTCTTTGCGTGCGCTTCATCTCAAGATTTCATGTGAGCATCACATATTTCTTGGCAACGTTTGCGTGCGCTGCCTGCTAAATTGTGCAAACTGGCCAATGTGTCACACTCCTAGTTCTAGTCCACTGCACTGTAGTGCATTACTGTTTGTCCATGATTCCTGTTTCCATAAACAGGAAGTCAACCCTTATTGAGTGATTCAATGTGCCTTTCATTTTCTAGCTATACATGATTTTAGTTTAAGTAGCTCGGAAGTTTGACAATTTTATATACGTAAGTGACCCAAGCAATAAAAAATCTATACCATCAAAAATCAGAAAATATATCTATTCTATCAATATATATAACATAGAAATCATATTATCGACTCATTGTTAAGAGGCCATTTATGTTCTTGCAAAGTACCCAATGTCATCTGAATGAAGAATGATTACTAATTTGTGGAATTAAGTGGCCAAATTCCAATATAAAACCTACAATAAACATACCGGGGACGATACATTTCATGTCCAGTATATCTCGCTGAAAAAGTACAAATATCACTTATGATGCATAATAATGTTGCTCAGTAGTAGTTTAATGAAAATTGCTGAAATTATCAGGGCACTTTTTCTGAATCAAATGAGCACCAACTCATCAACAAACCATCACTGAATATAATTGTTGGATGTGCATTTTTTTTCTTGCTCATGTGCTTTGCGGAATCACTACTCGCTGAACTTCTAGGGTAATTTTTCTTCTCGCTGCCCACACACAGGGTAAAACTAGCGGTCAGTATTTGGACGCTCAGCATCACTGGTTGAGTTAGGTTGTTGATAGTAGCTCAGCCTTTAAAGCGAACTCTGTG
Source organism: Gammarus roeselii (assembly GCA_016164225.1). Classification (NCBI taxonomy): domain Eukaryota; kingdom Metazoa; phylum Arthropoda; class Malacostraca; order Amphipoda; family Gammaridae; genus Gammarus; species Gammarus roeselii. The sequence goes on along the minus strand of SDVV010008690.1, from coordinate 4,378 downwards.
TTTGGCCACTTGCTGAAAATTATATATTAAAACTAGATATTCTTGCTGAGTACTTTGCAGAAAATACCCAATAATGCTAACTGGCACAGTGCAGCATATGCACATCAGGGTATTGGCTGTCTATATATTTGCCAGTATCTCAGGACAGTAGTGCACATAACTCTGCAAGCACAGGCATAGGTCTTCATATCCCAATCTCAACTTATATTGCACAGGCCTGTTCAATTTTTTATATTCAGTGAGTCGCTCAGCCTTTAAAGCAAACTCTGTTCGGGCACTCGCTGAAAATTATATATTAAAACTAAATATTCTTGCCAAGTTTTTGCTGAGACTAGTAAATTTTTTATATTTCTTGCCAAGCACATAGCGGAAAAAAAACAATAATGCAAACTGGCGCAGCATGCGCACATCAAGGTATCAGCTGTTTATATATTTGCCAGTATCTCGGGACAGTAGTGTACATAACTCTGCGAGCACACGCATAGCTCTTGATATGCCAATCTCACCTTATAATGAACACGCCTCTTCAATTTTTGATATTCAGTGATGAAAACGGATGTAATGTTCTGAACCATGTATTCAGTGGTGGAAATGCACGTAATGTTCTCAACCCCATTCCCAATTGTGCTATCTGGTAGCCAGGCCCGCAATCAGCTGTTCTTCTGTTTAGTCTCGTTCAACAATAGTTTTTGGGTGATAATTCTCATCTCAACTAGTCCTAAGGTCGTTGGAAAAGCATCATCTGCCATTATTCACACGTCACATAAGTAAACAAAAGATAAGCTGATTGCCGGGCTGGAGATCTAACGGTTATTTATTTAGAACTTGAAAACTAAGACATTTCACCACAGCATAGGATATCAATTGAGGCCTTCATTTCCTCATTGGCCATATACAATTCCATGCAATTTTGCAAAAACCTTGACATTCCATGATACGTAATCTACGATCTTTGAAAATGAACAAGTGGTGGGTCATCATTATCTTGTCCCAATAAAAACACGGGACGACAACAGATAGTTTGCTTACCAGACAAGGACATCACAAGTCTGCTGCTGAACGAGGATGACAATTTCAGTTGTCCCACCAGACAAGCAACAGCTTAGTAATTAGTATAATAAGTCTGTGACAATGACAACAACTCATTCATCAATACTGATCACAGATGACTGTAGGGATGCAGCATACAAACTAGATTACCAACAACACTATAAATTATACCCAAGCATGGTGGATTAAACACCCTTTCTAAATGTTGACAGGCATTTCAAGCTGTAAACCAGACTGCAGACCAGGTAAGTTATCTTGGCAACTGTTTCTTAAAACAAGAAATTCAAATTTGCCTACATTGTTGTAATAGCTTTCCATAGTTACAACTTACACACATGACGCAGCAACAAATCTGAACAGCAAGTTTCAATATCATACATCAAAGCCTAAGAGACATCAAAGATCTAATCTACTCCCATACTTTCCAGCTTGGCAAATGCACTGTTGGTTTGTCGTACTTTTCAGATGGGCTGCTATTGAGGTAATATAAGAAAGGATGTGAAACAAATACCAACAAGTTGTGGAGCGTGAAACATAAGACAATCATGAATTTCACATATACTTCCGTGCTAGACAAATGTATTAGCCCATAACCAAACGCAGTCTAACTTTCTCCCTACCCCATTAATAGTTTTTCCTATTAATGAGTTAGGGAGCAATTTCTATGTTATCTAAAATTAGTGTTGTCTGCTCACGTGTGACCATTTTATGTACAGTATAGTTTCCCCTAATAGACTATATAATTGTTACGATGAGCAAATAGAACTTACACCAACGTAAAATGTCACAATATAACTGATCACCTACGTTCTAGAGAGGCTCTTAATGGACGTCAGACACCAGGCACTGCCACCCAAACAATGAACTGACAGCAGAGAACATGCCAACGGTTATTGATAACAGCTGTTGAGAATCTTTAAATTCGTTTTCATAAATTGCCTAATACGGCTCAGCTGTAGTCCACTATTCAACGAGTCTCAGATAATTGTCATTATTATTATCATCATTATTAGTACAATTATTATCATTATTAGAAGGTTTCATTTCCTTTAGATATATTTAAGAAACACGTCAAAAAAATCGGATATTTATTTTAGAGTTAACCGGGTCAAACAAGACCTGTTGATTCCTCAACTGAGTGGTCAAAAGGTACCAACCAGTCAAATTTGTCTATTGACCGTCAAATGCAACGCGTTCCATCCACTCGTAAGATTTGAGCTGTCTTGACGCATTGCTACAGTCGTTGTGTCAGTTAGAAGAGGAATGCGCAAATAGCCAAATGTGGTAGACATTGCTTTGATGTTGAGATGTTAAAAAATGATAACGTGAAAAGGTTGCAACAGCTGCAGACTTGTAGTGATCAGCAATCACACTACATTCACGCAGTTGACACAAATTGATAATAATATGTACATTCTTCTTGTGAATATATAATCAGTAGTGTATATAGCAGAAAACATGTAAATTTAGGTTAGAAATATGGTATATATCAACGTATAAAGTAGCATTACAATGAATAATACTCTACCTAGAAGTGGTAGTTAGACGCATATACGAACAAACATTGGCCAACAGGGAACTATTAAGTTACTAATTATTCCAGAACAACAAATATAAAGCCACGAGACGTTCTCAAACATGACAAATAAATTAAAAAATTTAATCAGAAATCATCCAGAAGGTGTGTTGGAAAGACACCGCAGAACTGCATACGGACGAGCCATTGTACCAACGTTGTTCATTTTCGGGATGCAAGCAAGTGTGACTGCTTTCGGAATATTTAAATTACTTATAACTCCCTGTCAACTGAACGAACTTAAATAACTATCCCACTAGTAAATGCTTGAAGAAGTTGTCCCTTTCCATTGCAGTGCAGGGACGCTATTCATTCCCATGCAAGTTTTTTTACAGAGGAGAGCTAAGCGATAAAGCAGCGGGGTTAAGGGGCTGTAGTCATAAAACCAGCCGGTCGTGGCTAAGGCATCGTCGTCCCTCCGTGACTTACCTCGCAAAACAAGACCAGTTGCTACCGCTACCAACTATGGGTCCTTGCAATCTATCTCCACCATGCCGTACTCACAAATCAAGCACCCAGACTGGGTAAGCTCTTAGTTATCTGTAATTGCCGCGACCAGTTATTTGTCCTTCCATTTTGTTTCTACGATGCAAGCGCGCCCTACGACGAAGCTCACAAGACTGACGTTAGAACTCCGGTGAAGATGGAGCCCTTAATCTCGTCTAATCTGATCTACAATGCAGTACTCGCAAATGGAGCATCATCCTGGATATTCATGCCTCAAGGAACAGCTATCAAACTCAAGTCAAAGCTGTGGTGATTTACCCTGTAATCAAATCTAACCCGACTGGGCGGTCCCTGAGTTTTCTGTTGCTCTTAAATATAAAAGAAAAGAGATTGGAATGAATGTTTCTTTTTATGCTGGTCGAGGCCTCAGTTACTCTATTTTCATTAATCGCGTATGGCTGCCAGTAGTTATTGAGGGTTGCTGGGACTGTCCTGCCGAAAATAAATAGTCGAAAATGAATAGACCTTGTAGCCGGGGCTTTAGAATCTTGCTACCGTATCCACCACGTGTCGAAGAAGGCGACCAAAGGGGCGCCCCGTAGCCGGAAGTAGAATCGTGCTGCCGTAGCCCCAGCGTGTCATAAAAGGCGACTAAACGGGGCGGAGCGAGGGGGCTAGAAATCCCGTCCTCTGTGAAACCTTTCCTCGAAGCCGGTAAGACGAGCGGGGGGAGGAGAGACACACGCCTCTCCAAACCCTATTGTTAGGGTCGCTGAATGTGCGTGGCTGTAGTACGAATGATGTAAAGAGGAGGGAGATTGGAAAGATGCTTGTGAGGAGGAAGTTTGATGTGTTGGCGCTGAGTGAGACGAAGTTGAAAGGTAAAGGCAAATGTGAGTTTGGTGTGGTAAGTGGAAGAAAGTCTGGTGTGGAGGAAGGTAGGGCACGAGAAGGTGTGGTCTTGATATTGAGTGATCGGTTGGCTAGTAGAGCTACCGAATGGAAGGAGGTGTCCTCAAGATTGATGTGGGTGAAAGTTAAGTTAGGCGTAGAAAGATGGGCATTTGTGAGTGCTTACGGACCTGGCAGCGAGAGGAATGAAGAGGAGAGGGAGCGATTCTGGACTGACCTGAGTGAGTGTATTGAGAGTTTTGGAGGTCATTTCAATGTAGTTGTACTGGGTGACCTTGATGCGAGAGTTGGAGATGTAGTGGTGGAGAATGTGATAGGAAGGTATGGCGTTCCCGGTAGTAATGACAGTGGAGAAAACCTGATAGGTCTGTGTATGGAGCGTGAGTTGGTGTC
>SDVV010008689.1:0-17082 GCA_016164225.1 Gammarus roeselii | reverse complement strand
CCCCTGAGGTACCATAACGCTCTAACATCCGTGTGAACAGGCCATGTTCCAGCTCCCCTGAGGTATCATAACGCTCTAACATCCGTGTGAACAGGCCATGTTCCAGCTTCCATGAGGTATCATAACGCTCAAACATCCGTGTGAACAGGCCATGTTCCATCTCCCCTGAGGTATCATAACGCTCTAACATCCGTGTGAACAGGCCATGTTCCAGCTCCCCTGAGGTACCACAACGCTCTAACATCCGTGTGAACAGGCCACGTTCCAGCTCCCCTGAGGTATCATAACGCTCTAACATCCGTGTGAACAGGCCACGTTCCAGCTCCCCTGAGGTATCATAACGCTCTAACATCCGTGTGAACAGGCCATGTTCCATCTCCCCTGAGGTACCCTAACGCTCTAACATCCGTGTGAACAGGCCGCGTTCCATCTCCCCTGAGGTACCCTAACGCTCTAACATTCGTGTGAACAGGCCATGTTCCATCTCCCCTGAGGTACCCTAACGCTCTAACATCCGTGTGAACAGGCCATGTTCCATCTCCCCTGAGGTACCCTAACGCTCTAACATCCGTGTGCAAACAATCGAAGAACAAATACACCAGAGTGACGAGCTTGACGTAGGAGGGGCTGGTCGAGCGCTTATTTGCTCAGGGAAAGGTCATAGTTCGTAGACGGCTCAGGAGTCTTCACTTATTAAAACGAATGCATCTAAGTTATGAAGGAAGTTCTGATGGATATTACCTCTCGAAGATCTCATAGCTGCTCACTGTAGATTGAGTTAAGCTACAAATTGTGCAGTATAACATACCGTTCTAGTTTAAAAACAAAACATGTGTTGAAACGTTAACAATTTTGTGATTACAGTTTGTTAGAAACAAAATCTGTTCATCTGTTCACCTCGTGTAATTTTTTGTATCTCTTCCAGTTTGTGTTCTACCGAATGCCAAATTTCTAGATTGCACATTCAAATTGCATGATTAAGCATTGAAATAGTGCAACATATCTGCATGGTTAGCGTGACGGGCAAATAATTGCTTTGTTTCATTTATTGCAGAACCTTCGTATCAAGTTCAACATCAAAGGGCTGCATTTGGTTACAATTGCCGTCGCATTGATACCACCCAGCATTCCATTGCAAAAGAAATTCCCGCTTATCAGAGACACTAATGGCGTCGGTGTCACGTGTCATAGTGGGTCAATGAAACCATGACGGCTTCATTCTTTTGATGAGTTCAAATAGTGAGGTCTGCCGCAGCCCGTCCATTGCCCTGGATCCGTCATTGAGGTCGTAATAAACTTGTAGCTACATTGAGTTATAAGACAAGAATATATATACCTACGGATCAACTTACGGATCACAGCACATGACCTTACAGCAGCGACCACACCATATGGCCTTACAGCAACGACCACAGAACACAGCATGTGACCTCATGGCAACGACCACGGAACGCAGCATGTGGCCTTACAGCAACGACCTCAGAACACAGCATGTGGCCTTACAGCAACGACCTCAGAACACAGCATGTGACCTCATGGCAACGACCACGAAGGCAACATATTGCCTTACAGCAACGACCACAGAACGCAGCATGTGACCTCATGGCAAAGACCACAGTACAAATCATGTGGCGTTACAGCAACGACCTCAGAACACAGCATGTGACCTCATGGCAACGACCACGGAACGCAGCATGTGGCCTTATAGCAACGACCTCAGAACACAGCATGTGGCCTTACAGCAACGACCACAGAACACAGCATGTGACTTCATGGCAACGACCACGAAGGCAACATATTGCCTTACAGCAACGACCACAGAACAGCATGTGACCTCATGGCAACGACCACAGAACACAGCATGTGACCTCATGGCAACGACCACAGAACACAGCATGTGTCCTTACAGCAACAACCACAGAAGGATCCCATACAACAACAGGAGGTTAGCGAAACGCGTGTACGCTGCAGAAGCATGTATGTTCTACAACAAGTTGATGTCTCAATATACGGTAACTCCTCACCTTAAAGCAATACCCTTAACCTGCTGGTTAAGGCAATAATAACATTATTACAACTGAGTGAAGGTGCTTGATTAAGACGAGCGATCGTACCGCACATGCAGTATGTTTATGTTGCATTGCTGACAACATAGAAACATAGAACATCGTTCGCTTCTAGAATAGTGTCCCCAGAAACTGACCCGTAATCTGTCAAACACAATTCCTCCCAAAAAAATCCACAAAATTCCACTCTGGAGCAAGAGATTACCACCCACGAAGTTTTCTTCCTGTCATTATCGCTCCAAACAGACAAACCCAGTGGCAATCTTCCCACGCCCTATTCCACGACATCTGTAGGCTTTTTCGAGCTCCAATCCTGTATTGATTAAATGGGACTGGTGAACAATGCAAGGCATACATTATTGAATGATAAATTGGAGTGGTATTTAATTTATTTCTGTCGTTGTCATTTTTCCTTCAGGTGTTGTCCGATTAAAATGTACTGACATCCAATTATTGAGAAACTAATCAGTCAGTTTCTCGTGCTGTCAGGTGTTCTGCCTGACACTAAATGCACTCGCATTAAATCTGGGATTAAATCCTGAGCGACGAGGCTTCATGAATATTCCTTAATAGCCTTCTTGCTCTAGAGGGCCACTGCCACTTCGCCTTGTTTCCCTCTCCTGTGAGCCGCAGCCACTTTACCACTGCTTCCATCTCCATAGGGCCAAAACCCCTTCACCTCCCCTTCCATCTCCAGAGGGCCACAGCCACTTCACCCCTCCTTATTGCTCCGGAAGGCCACAGCTTCTTCACCTTTTTTTCTTGCCCCCAGTGGGCCATCCTTCCTACTCCGGAGGGCCAGAACCTCTTCACCCCTCCTGCTCGAGGGTCGAAGCCACTTTACCCCTCCTCCTAGAAGCATTTGAATCTCATTACAACACGAGGTTGCATGACGCAACCTACCGGCTGCAGCTCGTAATCAAACTCTCGTTACGCCAAGGCCGGACTAATCCTTTTCATCCTCCGTCTCTTCTTGTCTTGTTCGGGTCATCCATACATCGGCTTCATTTTGTAGTGTACTCGTCGTGAACGGTGAAATTACAGGTCTAATACCTGCATGATGACAGGAGATGGAGAGTACACGTCCTCGACGGTGAAATAATAGGTCTAATACCTGCTTGATGACAGGAGATGGAGTGTACACCTCGTCGTCGGTGAAACAATAAGTCTAACACCTCCCTGATGACAGGAGATGAAGTGTACACGTCGTCGACGAAGAAATAATAGGACTAACACCTGCCTGATGACAGGAGATGAAGTGTACACGTCATCGACAAAGAAATAATAGGTCTAATACCTGCATGACGACAGAAGATGGAGTGTACACGTCATCGATGAAGAAATAATAGGTCTAATACTTGCCTGGTGACAGGAGATGGAGTGTACACGTCGTCGACGAAGAAATGATAGGTCTAATACCTGCCTGATGACAAGAAATGGAATGGACACGTCGTCGACGAAGAAATGATTGGTCTAATTCCTGCCTGATGACAGGAGATGGAGTGTACACGTCATCGACGGCAAAATAATAGGTCTAACACCTCCCTGATGACAGGAGATAGAGTGTACACGTCATCGACGAAAAAATTATAGGTCTAATACCTACCTGACGACAGAAGATGGAGTGTACACGTCATCGACGAGAAAATAATAGATCGAATACCTGCCTGATGACAGGAGATGGAGTGTACACGTCGTCGACGAAGAAATGATAGGTCTAACACCTGCCTGATGACAGGAAATGGAATGCACGCGTCGTCGACGAAGAAATGATAGGTCTAACACCTGCTTGATGACAGGAGATGGAGTGTACACCTCGTCGACGGTGAAATAATAGTTCTAACACCTCCCTGATGACGGAAGATGGAGTGTAAACGTCGTCGACGAAGAAATATTAAGTCTAACACCTGCCTAATGACAAGAGAATAAGTGTTCACGTCATCGACGAAGAAATAATAGGTCTGATACCTGCCTGACGACAGAAGATGGAGCGTACACGTCATCGACGAAGAAACAATAGGTCTAATACCTGCCTGATGACAGGCGATGGAGTGTACACGTCGTCGACGAAGAAATAAAAGGTCTAATACCTGCCTGATGACAGGAGCTGGAGTGGACACGTCGTCGACAAAGAAATAATAGGTCTAACACCTGCCTAAAGACAGGAGATGGAGTGTACACGTTGTCGACGAAGAAATAATAGGTCTAATACCTGTCTGATTACAGTAGATGGAGTGTACACGTCGCCGACAGAGGAATAATAAGTCTACTACCTGCCTGATGACAGGAGATGAAGTGTACACGTCGTCGACGAAGAAATAATAAGTCTAACACCTGCCTAATGACAGGAGATGGAGTATACACGTCGTCGACGGAGAAATAATAGGTCTAACACCTGCCTGATGACAGGAGATAGAGTGCACACGTCGTCGACGAAGAAATAATAAGTCTGATATCTGCCTGAAGACAGGAGCTGGAGTAAACACGTCGTCGACAAAGAAATAATAGGTCTAATACCTGCCTGATGTTAGGAGATGGAGTGTACACGTGGTCGACGAATAAATAATAGGTCTAATACCTGCCTGATGACAGAAGATGGAGTGGACACCTCGTCGACGATGAAATAATAGGTCTAACACCTCCCTGATGACGGGAGATTGAGTGTACACGTCGTCGACAGAGAAATAATAGGTCTAACCCCTGCCTGATGACAGGAGATTGAGTGTACGCATCATCGACGAAGAAATAATAGGTCTAATACCTGCTTGATAACAGGAGATTGAGTGCACACGTCGTCGACGATGAAACAATAGGTCTAACACCTGCCTGTGGACAAGAGATGAAGTGTACACATCGTCGATGAAGAAATGATAGGTCTAACACCTTCACTAGGACAGGAGATGGAGTGTACACGTCGTCGATGAAGAAATAATAGGTCTAACATCTGCCTGAGAACAGGAGTTGGAGTGTACACGTCGTCGACGAAGAAGTAATAGGTCTAATACCTGCCTGACGACAAGAGATGGAGTGTACACGTCGCCGACGAAGGAATAATAGGTGTAACACCTGCTGATAGGCATCATAACGGTAAATAAAATTGTTATTCTAGAAAATAACTGTCGGTATCCCATTTGCAATAGGTTTTGAGGGGTATGAAGATGGGGAATGATTTTTTTTCGTAGTTAAATCAAACTTAAAGAACCAGTGCTGATTGAATGTTCCATTGTTGGGTCAGTGACCAAAAAGTCAACGCCTTGATTTAGTGGCACTCTGCAAGTATACGTCCAATCGCATATGGGATTGAACAAATAGAATCAAATTGTACTTACATCGAATCAAATCACTTTTAGATAACATTGTATGCCGTGCCACATAACAGTGAAAGCCGTGTAACATGACAGTGTATGTCGTGCAACATGACAGTGTACGCCGTGCACCATAACAGTGTATGCCGTGCAACATGACAGTGTATGCCGTGCACCATAACAGTGTATGCCGTGTACCATAACAGTGTATGCCGTGCAACATGACAGCGTATGCCGTGCACCATAGCAGTGTATGCCGTGCACCATAACAGTGTATGCCGTGCAACATGACAGCGTATGCCGTGCACCATAACAGTGTATGCCGTTCACCATAACAGTGCATGTCGTGCAACATGACAGTGTATGTCGTGCACCATTACAGTGTATGCCGTGCACCATAACAGTGTATGCCGTGCAACATGACAGCGTATGCCGTGCACCATAACAGCATATGCCGTGCAACATGACAGCGTATGCCGTGCACCATAACAGTGTATGCCGTGCAACATGACAGTGTATGCCGTGCACCTTAACAGTGTATGCCGTGCGCCATAACAGTGTAAGTCGTGCAACATAACAGTGTATGCTGTGCACCATCACAGTGTATGCCGCACAACATAACAGTGTAAGCCGTGAACCATAACAGTGTAAGCCGTGCAACATAACAGTGTATGCCAGGCCACATAACAGTGTAAGCGTTACAACATGGCAGTGTATGCCGTGCACCAAAACAGTGTATACCTTGCACCATAACAGTGTATGCCGTGCACCCGTGCACCATAACAGTGTATGCCGTGCACCATAACAGTGTAAACCGTGCACCATAACAGTGTAAGCCGTGCACCATAACAGTGCAAGTGTGCAAAGCCGTGCACCATAACAGTGTATGCCGTGCACAATAACAGTGTAAGCCGTGCACCATAACAGTGTATGCCGTGTCACATAACAGTGTCATCGTTGCAACATAACAGTGTATGCCGTGCACCATAACAGTGTATGCCGTGCACCATAACAGTGTATGCCGTGCACCATAACAGTGTATGCCGTGCACCATAACAGTGCATGCCGTGCACCATAACAGTGTATGCCGCGCACCATAACAGTGTAAGCCATACACCATAACAGTGTATACCGTGCAACATAACAGTGTATACCATGCACCATAACAGTGTATGTCATGAAACATAACAGTGTAAGCCGTGCACCATAACAGTGTATGCCGTGTCACATAACACTCCCTTCAACGCGTCTGCCTTTCCACTCCCTTCCACGCGTCTGCCTTTCCACTCCCTTCAACGCGTCTGCCTTTCCACTCCCTTCAACTCGTCTGCCTTTGAACTCCCTTCAACGCGTCTGCCTATTACATAATCCCAACAATGTTGAAAATACATGTCTCTGCCTTAACACTTACTCTCAACAATGTTGAATATACACGTCTCTGCCTCAACACTTATTCCCAATAATGTTGAATCTACACGTCTCTGCTTTAACACTTACTCCCAATAATGCTGAACATACACGTCTCTGCCTTAACACTTACTCTCAACAATGTTGAATATACACGTCTCTGCCTTAACACTTACTCCCAACAATGTTTAATATACACGTCTCTGCCTTAACACTTACACTCAACAATGTTGAATATACACGTCTCTGTCTTAACACTTACTCGCAACAATGTTGAATATACACGTCTCTGCCTTAACACTTACACTCAACAATGTTGAATATACACGTCTCTGTCTTAACACTTACTCGCAACAATGTTGAATATACACGTCTCTGCCTTAACACTTACTCGCAACAATGTTGTGACTACGCATTCCCAACTTAACAAGTCGCTTGCTTCAACACTCAATCGCAGCAATGTTGTGAATGCACTTTTCTGCCAGTTCTGCCTGTACAAGCCGTCTACCTCAACACTCAACCCAGTGACATTGTGAATTGATATTTCTGCTTTTAAATTCGGTTCGCCTAAACACTCCCTCCCAGCAATCCTGTAAACGCATGTTTCTGCTTTAACAAGCCGCCTGCCTCAACACTCCCTCCCAGCAATCCTGTAAATGCATGTTTCTGCTTTAACAAGCCGCCTGCCTCAACACTCTCTCCCAGCAATACTGTGAATGCATATTTCTGCCTTAACAATCCTTCTGCCTTAACACTCCCTACCAGCAATACTGTAAATGCATGTTCCTGCCTTTATGAGCCGTCTGCATTGACACTACCTCCCAGCAAGACTGTAAATGCATGTTTCTGCCTTAAAAAGCCGTCTGCCCTAACACTCCCTCCCACCAATACAGTAAATGCATGTTTCTGCCTTAACAAGCCGTCTGCCGTAACTCTCCCTCCCAGCAATACTGTAAATGCATGTTCCTGCCTTAACAAGCCGTCTGCCTTAACACTCCCTCCCACCAATACAGTAAATGCATGTTTTTGCCTTAACAAGCCGTCTGCCTGAACTCTCCCCCCCAGCATTACTGTAAATACATGTTTCTGCATTAACAAGCCGTCTGCCTTAACACTCCTCCCAGCAATACTGTAAATGCATGCTTCTGCCTTAACAAGTCGTCTGCCTTAACACTCCCTCCCAGCAATACTGTAAATGCATGCTTCTGACTTAACAAGCCGTCTGCCTTAACCCTCCCTTCCAGCGATTGAGTTGCTTGCCCATTTCAACCTTTTTGAGATGCTTGCCCATCTCAACCTTTTTTGACTCAAGAATCCGTCCAAATGGAACACTTGAGAAAAGCAAATAAGGTTTGAGCCTTTAAAAACACGCCGTGTTTTGCTGAGCCTCGGGAATTTGTGATGTCGGAAAAAGTATATCCCTAAGACTCTCAACCACAAAAATATATTTATTTGAAACATGAAATTATTTAAGGTAGCGTCCATGATACCGAAAGCTAATCAAAATTGCATCTAAGTAGACATCAGCAGAGTTGATGTGAGATTTCCAGCTTACAGAGTTTAGAATATATTTAGGTATATACATCCTTCGTACGTATTCCAAAATCGAAAAGACATCGACGTCTTCTTAAAATAAATACCTAGGGATATCTCGGTATTAAAAGGATGGATATGGAATGTTGCACTATCCTTATCATCGAACATTGGTTGCACTATCCTTATCATCGAATATTGGTTGCACTATCCTTATCATCGAACATAGGTTGCACTACCCTTATCATCGAACATTGGTTGCACTACCCTTATCATCGAACATTGGTTGCACTACCCTTATCATCGAACATTGGTTGCACTATCCTTATCATCGAACAGTAATGTTGTGTTCCAGCCGAAGCCAAGCCGGGTCTTTATATAATAAATAAGTTCTTATGTCAGAACTAAAATAAATATTTTAGTACTGACTAATGGCTTTTCTCAAGTATTACGATACGGAATTCAATTCTTTCATATTAAAGGTTCTAATAATTTCATTTTAATTGCCTTTTTCTTTCCGGAAAGTAACTGATGTAAACAAAGATCTTACAAATGTAACTGATCATGTTAAACTGCAGATTATCACATAAGATTGATGATGGGAAGCATATGTTCCAAAAGCAGAGAGGGCGACTCATCACGGTCGATTGAGACACATTTACCTTTTAGTCAACTAGTGTCCCTTCACGAACATGTTTGATCTTCAAATGCTGATGTCACACACCTTAAAAGTACGTCATCCATTGGGTTAGTATCTGGTGCCCATCTGACATAAATAAAGAGCACGAAATTATAAAACGATGGATATCTATAAATTGGTTCATTAATGTTCGATGAATAGCAGAAAAGCGTCCCTAAAATTCCTCTGTCATCAAAGAATGTTCTATTTTTTTTATATCAATGACCGCCTTGTTAGAGAAGACGAGTCAGTGACCGCATAGTTAGAGAAGACGTGTCAGTAACCGCATAGTTAGAGAAAACGAGTCTGTGACCGCATAATTAGCGAAGACGAGTCAGTGACCCATAGTTAGAGAAGACGAATCAGTGACCGCATAGTTAAAGAAGAAGTCAGTGACAGCATAGTTAGAGAAGACGAGTCTGTACAGCATAGTTAGAGAAGATGAGTCAGTGACCGCATAGTTAGAGAAGACAAGTCAGTGACCGCTTTATTAGAGAAGACGAGTCAGTGACCGCATAGTTAGAGAAGATGAGTCAATGACCGCATAATTAGAGAATACGAGTCAGTGACCGCATATTTAGAGAAAAAGAGACAGTGACCGCATAGTTAGAAAATACGAGTCAGTGACCGCATAGTTAGAGAAGACGAGACAGTGACCGCATAGGGAGAGAAGACGAGTCAGTGACCGCATAGTTAGAGAAGACGAGCCGAGCCCAGGCAGACTGTTTGTATGGATGAGACTGCCAATGAGTGTGGGCTTGCCTTTAACAATCGAGAAACAAAGGAAAAAATATTTTTGAATAATTTCCTGGGGGTTAGAAATAGGTAACGACGAATTGAATTTACTGCAATCTAATTTTGTAGATGACCAAATAGGCAAATCAAAGTTAATTAAGACCACGATGAGCATACGCTGATTTCCGTCTCTTCAGCAGTAAGGTCAGACTGATCAGCCTCGACTGGCCGATCAACAGACAGTTCCTTGTCAGACTGATCAGCCTCGGCTGGCCGATCAACAGACAGTTCCCTAAAATGCTCTTCAATTGACGAACAAACAAGCGGCCTCTTGATGGGCCTAATTCCCGCTGCAATCGATTCCTTGCCATCAAAGCCAGGAACGGGAACGGAGTTTGGCAGGGGAATCCTCGCAATGCGGTCCTGATTTTGAAACTTTAGTATTTGAAAGGAAATGTTACCACGGCGTAGGTAAGAGCCTCGAATTAAAGTGTTAGTAGCAATGTCTGTCTGAGATAAATTAAATATCAAACGCGGGGTATTGATTGAGGGATTTTCGGACTAAAAACTTTAATTTTTAGTCAGAAGATAGTGCAGGAGGGTCCAATGAACTAATTGATTCAATTGTGTAGTTTGTGCATCCAAACTATTCCCTGAACATAATTGTCTTATCCAGGCTGTATCAATGGTGAAACCTTTACACCATTGATTGATAATGGAGCACTGCATCGCGGACGGGATTATGATCATTATTCGCCAGTCAACTCATCTAAAGCAGTGGGTACAGAATCGCCCTTGGAGCTTCTTTTATCATACCATAAAAAATGGGCTCTAATTTCTGAAAGGGATGGGAATACGAGTGCAACATGAGTGCAACACTGACTTTAGTCACGGTGTCAACAGTCTTCTTGAATTGAGGTGATGAGAACCCTGAGTTATCGATGATGATGAAACCGTGTGTTCATGTGAGTTGAACACCCTGACCTCAACATCAACAACTCATTTATTAATAGCTGTGGTTCTGCGACCGTAAGATATATTCAAGGGTATTTGAAATACGGGTCATCCTCAGGATTATCGTTGTGGGGTACAACGAAACGCCAGTGTTAGTGAGCATACTGTTCATCACTGCGTTCCTATTGTCGAGCCCGTATGAATTCAAAATCGTAGTGACCCTGTTTATTAACGGTCCACATGTGAAATTTTTCAGAGTGTACGTAGTAAACCCTAAGGAGCATCATATAATAGCTAACATACCGTTCAACATGTGTTGGTTGATAGTTAAGTTTATTTTAGTTTTTCATGCATTACAGCGACAATTATCTCTTTACAATATATACTTCCACAAGAGGTGATGGGGGAGCTGGTCAGTGCCTCCAACATTCCTATGCTGGAGCGAATCATTTTTCCATGAGTTTCGCCCCGTTGTTTCGGGTGTTGCAGTCCGTGTCGGAGAGGCAGACAAGACACATTGTGGGATCGTATCCAGTACTCGGAGGGTTTATTGTGCTGAACTCTCAAAACTTCGATGTTCGAGGGTAGTGAGACCGAGCTCTTTGAGCCTATCCCCGTGGCTGTGGTGAGGCAACTCTAGTATGAACTTGGTAACGCGATGCTGGATACATTTCGATTTGCCTGTCCCCCCCTCATGTGCAAAGACCAAATTGAACTGCAAACTTAAGGTGATGAATGAGGAGAGGCTTATAGCGCTAGAGCACCTTGTCCTTCAATTTGTAAGGGAAGTAACGAGAAAGGTAACCAAGATTGCGACTGGCTTTGTTTTACTTTCGTAGACCTGCTTGTCTCATTTCAAATTGCTCAAAATTGGGACACCCTTGTGTGCAGCAAGAACAGCATCGCGTTATCGACGGCGGCAAAGGTCGGCCCCAGTCATTATGTAGTTACACTCTATGGGCAGCTCAGTACATTTACCCAAGCTTCATACCATCCGGTAAGCTTTTAGAGGTCATGCTTGATCGAGAGTATACATCACGCTCCCTCCATGCAGTATGACAGAGCTTCATATCATCGGGGAATTTTAATATCTCGTATGAATGTCTGGCATCCACGTCATTCACATAAATGAAGAAAAAAACAGTCCTAGCACGCTGCTGCTGAGCACCCCTAAGGTGAAGGGGGCCCGCTCGACATCACCATGGCCGATGTAGACTCTTTGTTTGCGCTCTATTAGCCAGGTGGGTCCCTCTAAGGTGACGGAGGCCAACTCTGACACCATGGAATGGTCTCTCAGAATATAGATAAATTTATTGTGATTGTTAATAACAATGTCACCAGCTTCAAATCAAACAGCGATAAGTGAGAATTCAACTGAAAATACTCGGCAAAGCAGACTTGAAAATCGGCGAGGTCAAAGGCATAATAAATAAAAAAAAATACATTCTTCCAAACGAATTATACTACAAGTCGGAGCTGAAGACAGTGTCGCACACGGAATCGACATGGAAAAGGTATGCAACCATGCTAACCAATTTCAAAAGCGCAAATGCGAACATCCATGCCACTGGCATCCTGCCCCATCCGAACCAAAGTAGATGCAAGTTAAGCAAGATGATTTTATTTAACAATCGCCCAGCCACCATCTGTGAAGCTCAGAAAACCCCATTCTCTGATCATTGAGATACGATGATCGATCCAAGAACTATAACCTCAACAGAATCACCAACAAGGCTCGCATAAACACATATGGACTCAATACCCACGAAAACATCCTTAAGAACATTGGCGCTAGTCTTGCCACCGAAAATAAGTCAAAAACGCACCCACAACTCCGTCAGCAGTGCCTGACGGAATGACCCAACGGCCACCACCCGTGACAACACTAGATACACAACCAATACAGGAGCCCATCAATATATCACCGCAGGTAAACGCAAAAAAGTTCCTGTCATCAAACCAGTCCGAGTTAGAGGCAGTAGTCGCTGCTCCGCTAGTACAACCCGCGTAAACGTAAACGAAAGTCTGGGCTCCGACACAAGGCCTCAAAGTAGAATCAGTATAAGTCACAAAAATCATGTTAATGCGACCAACACAGTACTCTCAAATGTTACTATGCGAAAGCTAGAAGTCTCCGAGACAAGATCGAAGAATTATGTATCCCTGCAATGAATGAAAGGATCGACACAATAGCAATTACGAAATCGAGGATGAAATTGAGCACCAGGTATTATTTACTCTCTCCGGTTACTCACTATTTCACTAAGATAGACAAGGCCGAGAGGGCGGTTGAGTACTGTTTCTTGTGAAAAACACCCTACAAATACTAGAAGTTACTATTCCAAACAGCAGACACGACAAAGTATCAATCAAAGTAGTCGGTAAACATATAATAGGGCAAATCACTCTCGTCTATCGTCCCCCAAAAAGCAATGTTGCAGATGATAACGATCTTTACAATACCCTTGTCGATGTCGTCACAACACAGCACAGTATCGTACCCAGAAACTTCAATATCCCTAAAATTGATTGAAAAACAAACGGATGCACTGCCACCGGCCAACGTCTGATTGATTTTGCAGACGATAAGTTCATGACCCAAATGGTGACGACACCTACAAGAGGTAGCAATATTCTTGATCACCTATTTGGTGCAAACGACTCAGATGTAACGAACGTTGAAGTGGGAGAACTACTCGGAACTAGCGACCACAACTGTATCCGTTTTTTCATAGAGCTTGAGTTGAAAACGTCAACAAACTGTGAAAAAGTCCCTAACTTTAGATTAGCTAACTTTGATGGACTAAGAGAGTCAATAGCGTCAGCAAATATAACCCTCGGACAAGACCTCAATCAATCGCTTCACGATTTCTTAACTGCACTTAAAAATATTGAATACGAGCATATCCCGCGCAAAAACAGTCGAACAGCAGTCAATCAGCCTAAGTACTAGAAAGGATAACTGCAGCTCCTTCAGTCACGAAAGAAAGCAAAGCATTCGATAAAACAGAAACATCCACATGACGAAGTAGCAAAAAATGAATACAACATCAGCAGAAGAGATCTAAAGAGGGCCCAAAAACGTGAGAAGAAAGACTACAAATATGAAATTGCCGCAACTGCCAAAACTAATCCTAAACAATTTCTTAGTTATATTTCGAACAAAAAATAAATAAAGATCTGTAATTGGTCCGTTCAAGAACAATGTCAGTGAGCTAGAAACGGACGACACCAAAATGAGAGCCCTACTTAATGAATACGTTTGTTCTGGATTTACGTTAGAGAATCAGGATATTCCTAATCCTGAGTATATCATAGCGGAAAAATGAGTTGAACCCATCAGCACAGTGAACTTTTCCCCCGCCGAAGCTATTAAAAAAAATGATAAACTGAAAGTCACAAAATCTCCAGGTCCAGACCAAGTTCATCCCAGAATTCTGAAAAATACTATAAACGAAATTGCCGAACATTTATCTAACATTTTCACCCAATCTCTCACAAATGGTACCTGCCCCTCTAAATAGAAAGAGGCCCATGTTATCCCAATTTAAGAAGAAGGGACAAAAAGTGTCCTGGAAATTACCGAACAATTAGTCTTACCTCAGTCATTGGCAAATTGATAGATAGATAGAATCAAACAAATTCATTGGCGACTCTCAACATGGTGTTAGACACAACCGTTCCTGTCTTACGAACCTGCTACTTTTTTTCAAGAATATAATTGAAATCCACGACACAAAATCTCCACTCAAATCATTTACCTTGACTTTCAAGAAGCTTTTGATAAAGTCCCCCACAAGCGCCTAGTTAGTAAATTGCACAATAATTGCACAGTAAATTGCGAGCTTAACAACTGGATAAAATACTGGCTTACGGACAGACGGGAGCGAGTAGTACATAACGGCGCTTCCTCCTCCTGGGGTAATGTTACAAGCGGTGTGCCTCAAGGATCCGTACTAGGTCCAGTTCTCTTTACTCTATTCATTAACGATTTCGATAGCAACGTACTTTCAAACATTAGCAAGTTTGCAGATGATACTAAGATAGGAGGAAAAGTGCAAACCGTACCAGAGTGCCAGCAGATCCATCTAGACTTGAACAAAATTGTTGACTGGTCAGGAAAGTGGTAAATTAAATGTGATGTTGACATAAGTTAATTTATGAACATAGGTCCTCATAACCTCAAGCACCAATATTCAATGTCCGGAAAGAAGCTCATTCCAGTCACTGAAGAGAGAGATTTAGGAGTCATTATTAGTAACGACTTACAAAGCAACAAGCAATGTATCGATGCTGCCAAGAAAGGCAACAAAATGCTAGGTATGATATCCCGCATTATCTCGAACAAAAATCCGCACAGTATGATCAAGTTATATAATGCATTTGTTAGACCTCATCTCGAGTATTCCGTTCAATTCTGGTCTTCATATCATAGAAAAAACGGTAGTAAATTAGAGAAGGTTCAACTCATCCCTTCGCTGCGGAATAAATCGTACGAAGACACGCTACGTGAACTCAATCTTTATTCGCTAGAGAAACGTCGTGCCAGAGATGACATGATCGAAGTGTGGAAGATTATGAAGGGTAAGGAAAACGTCGAGCGAGCGAATCTTTTCACTCTAGATACGAACGGAGTGACTAGGAACAATGGATTCAAAATAGTTGGGAAACGTTTCTCACTCGACATCACGCGCAATTTTTTCACGTATAGAGTTGTCGAAGAATCTTACAAACTTCCAGCAGAGGTGGTAAACAGCAATGCAATCGAAACGTTCAAGTCTCAGCTCGATAAATTCTACATAAATCGCCGATAAATAGCTAAATCGTTCCCTTTCTTGATGTTTTTTAAAACAGAAATTGCGCATGACGCTCTCTTAGACGTTCTACTTCAGAACTAATCCTTTTACTATCAAAAGGCAACCTAGTTTGGACCAATAGGCCTGCTGTTGTCTTCCTACTTTTGTAAACACTTGTAAGCCATGATCGATGTAGACTCATCACTGGGCTCCTATTAGCCAAGTGGCCCTCCTGAGATGACGGGCCTACTCGGACAACACCAAGGTCTATGTAGACTCTTCACTGGCGTCCTATCAGCCAGGTGGGCCCCCTGAGATGGCGGAATCCTACTCAAACAACACCATGGCTGATGTTGCAGTCTTCACAGGCGCCCTGTTAGGCCGACGGGAAGCCAGCGACTTACGTTTTCACAGATGACAAGCTCGGAGACTTTGTGAAGCAGTCCCCTGGGGGGCACCATATCGAAGCCTTTTTGGAAATTTATGTAAATTACGTATACTGCCTTGTAGTGATCGTACACATGTATCTCCTGTTTAAATAAATCCAGTAGAATCGCCAGGCAATGCTTCGAAGAGAGCAATGGTGAGAGTCGCGAATTAGGCCGTTGTCTTTATCAATTACACGCAGCTTGGCTTCCGTCCCTGCTTGTCGTTGTTGATCTGCTGAATATCTTCAACATTCAATAAGGTGATCAAAGTGTGCGATCACCACAAAACAATGGACGTCCTTTAACTCGAATTCCAAAAATACTTTGATAAGGTGACACCTAGAAGACTGCTATACAAGTCCATGACATGAGCTTGACAAAAGTGGCCGTTTAAAGATGAATTTACGACTGCCTTATAACTGGATGTTTGTTTCTCGTCATTGCCAATCACCAATCAATCATGAATAAAATTCAATATCGAATTGACTTTGTTAAGAATTTTAACATAAATTAGACACCTTTAACGAGTGTTACAAGGTCGTTGTGCCAACGTCTGAATGACACCGAGGAAGTGTCAAATATTAAAAGTGCCAGAACCGAATGGAATTATTATTGGAGCACGACAACCTCGTTTTGTTGTCTTGTCGTCTAACGTGCACCGGCTAGCCATTTGCCGCGGTTCACGTGAACGTTACAGTCAATATCAGTGTATGCCTTAGGCTAACAACGTCTCACACGTTGACATCATTCAAGAAGTCGATGAATTGTTGGAAAATCAACAACACGTCTACTGTTTTCTTCCGCATCGCCTGACGTCTGCTCTGTTTGTTGTGTAGGAGTATTGAGCTGTATTAATGTTCAGCATCGTCTGACGTCTGCTCTGTTTGTTGTACAGAAGTCTTGAGCTGTATTGATGTTCAGCATCGTCTGACGTCTTCTCGGTTTGTTGTACAGAAGTCTTGAGCTGTATTAATGTTCAGCATCGTCTGACGTCTGTTCTGTTTGTTGTACAGTAGTCTTGAGCTGTATTAATGTTCAGCATCGTCTGACGTCTGCTCTGTTTGTTGTATAGGAGTATTAGGCTGTATTAATGTTCAGCATCGTCTGACGTCTGCTCTGTTTGATGTATAGAAGTATTGAGCTGTATTAATGTTCAGCATCGTCTGACGTCTGCTCTGT
>SDVV010008688.1:0-17083 GCA_016164225.1 Gammarus roeselii | reverse complement strand
TGAGAAAAATGAGAAAAATGAGAAAAATGTACTAGGGCTATCGAGTCTACAATTGTGAACTGTATTCAAGCCTTCCCTCGTACGACTTCGTGTGAGAAGTGTATTGTATGCGTGCCCCCCCGGGATTGACCTTCAACTGCGAATTGGAAGACGCGGGCGGAATTTTGATAGAATGGTCGGCGAAAAGGGCAAACACATGTCGATACAGAGCGTTGATCGACGGATTGGAAATGAGGCAATGGCGAGTAGAAGAGACAGCTGATTGGCGAACTGTCAAAAAGATTGATCAGAAAATTTAAATGACCAGACAAGCTAAAGTTAACCAGCGATGCGGTCATTGGTTTGAATTGTGAATGTTGGCTGGAGGGTTGAAATTGACTAGGCAAGAGAAGTGACAGTATGACGGGTTGACTGTTGCAAATTTAGGTATAGTTAGTGATATCATCAAATGATGTCGTCAACATAGGACAGTTCGTTGAGTCGGATACAATTATCTGAACTTGACATTTGCTGAAGGAGACAACCTGAACACATCAGCCTTCAATACTGAAGAATTGCATCATTGTGTTGCATTCATGTATAATTGTTTTGGCCAGGGTACAATGATTAGGGAACTAGTGAAACATTAACTTTGAGTTCAATTTATCGATATATTATAAATGAAACTGAACGCATGGAATCAACAACGTTTCGATGCCGTTTAAGTTTCCAACACATTGCTTCAACTCATGTCGTTGTTGCTGTTGCTGCTTAGCCCCGGTTTCCACCCGCGGCTGTGGAAACCAACACCTCATGCAAAAATGTAAGGCCAAGAAACCCCCGCTAACCACCGTCCCCGTCCCGTGCATGTTGGAACGAGGGAGGGTAGGGGTGGCCGGTTTATAGCAAGGTGGAGAGTGTTATGCTAGTATTTTCAATGCCCTTGTGGGTTGTTGGGTGGCATCTAAAGTATTACCACCCGTGGACACTAGGGGACTGTTGTGCATTTCCGTGGACACCAGAGCAATGTTGTACATTACTGTGGACACCAGAGCATTGTTGTACATTACTGTGGACACCAGAGCATTGTTGTACATTACTGTGGACACCAGAGCATTGTTGTACATTACTGTGGACACCAGAGCATTGTTGTACATTACTGTGGACACCAGAGCAATGTTGTAAATTACTGTGAACACCAGAGCAATGTTGTAAATTACTGTGAACACCAGAGCATTGTTCTACATTACTGTGAACATCAGAGCATTGTTGTACATTACTGTGGACACCAGAGCACTGTTCTACGTTACTGTGGACACCAGAACATTGTTCTACATTACTGTGGACACCAGAGAATTGTTCTACGTTACTGTGGACACCAGAGCATTGTTCTACGTCACTGTGGACACCAGAACATTGTTCTACATTACTGTGGACTTTAGAGCATTGTTGTACTTTACTGTGGACACCAGAACATTGTTGTACTTTACTGTGGACACCAGAGCATTGTTCCTGGCCGTGTTACGTCCCTCAGCCACGCTGCATCGCACCACTATGACGCTCGCAAGAATGGCCTAATGGGGAACAAGGATTAGCTTTGGGGGCAAAGTTGGACTTGATTATTTGTGCAAGTGGAATGATGATGATGGTGACAAACCCTTGCAAAAAAAAATGGTTGAAGCCCTGATGTCCTGTATGTGGCAGAGGCTCGAGCATCACACAGGTATCGTCCACGTCAACACTGCAAGGACGGCGCACATGACGCCATATCCCCCCGCGATGACATTAAACAGGGTGGGTTGAAGGACTGTAATGGGGTCGGCGTGCAAGAAGCCGAAGCCGCAGGCAGGCTTCCCCGATGGTGATAGGCCGCCTGACCCATGCCAGCTCTCTCATGGGCGCCTCATGTCGTTTTTCAAGACAATGACTGTCATAAAAAAAGTCTTCTAAAGAGGAGTTCTCGTGTCACATTCACTGTGAACGTTTATACCTATTCTCATGATGCCCATATATTGCGATACAATTGTAAAACAAACGTTCATGATGACCATTTGTTATCATTGTTTAATTGAATCTTTGTTGCGTTTGTTTTATTGTAGTAATAGTTTTCATGAATTATATTTGTACTAATAGGTTGTAATTTCCAGTGTCATCGACGTTATCTCATTTAGTTCCAGTCGGGACATTAGTGTGAGTATGTAGAGGCAATAGACGTTGCATGTTTAATAACAATAAACTACCACACATGGCTTTGCCAGCTCAATAGCCACCCGTATAGGTCTTCGCTTGGATGAGAAATGGTCTACCAATACCATTCATACCATTATTGGTAGAGATGTACCGAATATTTGCCGATACCTTCCAATATTTTTCCAATTTCATTACTCATGTATTATTAAATGGTTGTAATATAATGTAAAATATACGATTCGTATTTGTCTCGTGGGGACTCTAGCGGCTAACTATTGTGGCAGTTGAAACCAATATTAAATAATTCCATACCTGAAATTATAATTGATATCAAGCTATTACAATGGTTTCACATCTTGGATTATATTTTATACTAAACGTATCGATGTCGATCAGGTATAGGCTTTTCTAGAGTATTGGAGTATTGGTATAGCTAGGTATCAGCTAACCTTCTGGTGTTGGTACATTTCTATTTCAAAGTAGGTCCATTACTCGTTGTAGCTAACTTGACCTAGAAAAATGTTACATTGAATATTCCCTTTAGGTTACAACAAAATAAGCAGAATATGAAAGAACACAAAGTATGCCCCCATTGTCATGCGATATAGCCATTTAGTCCTATGACTGTACGAACAATAACAGCCATTTTATCGCCTCTATTATCCATAACTATGATCATTGATTTATATAATGATGTTTCGACAATATGGTAAGCTTTCTAAGTACAGCGTACAATTGTGTTCGAATTGTCTCGATTCATGATCAAATAACAGTTCAAATTGTACGTGAACACCTCGAAGCAGGAGCTCCGCTACTACCAGGATTTTATTGAGATAAGTTCCAGGTAAAACTGATATTTGATTAACCTAATCAAAATTCTATTCTTCGAGTGATTCACAGGAAATTGCAAACCAATAGCCTAAGGATCGGTTATGATAAGCAGAGTACACTAATAAATGTCTCTGTTGCAAAAGAAGTCACGATCACGAACTTTGGCCAAGAGTCATGATTTCTTGGATTGAAACTGGCGACTTCATTCCGGAGGGACGATCTGCTCTTCTAGGCCGGTGCACAGGAACTTGAGGTAATATAATTTGAGTAGGATTTGTTATTTTATATCGTGAATAATTTTTGGCTGTACATTACCGGATCAAGGTCCGGCTAGCACGGGACCTTACCCTAGGAATTTGTATTAGAGCCTAAAGAGCAGGAACTTACACTATACAACTGTTTTGGAACATCAAAATATTTAATAAACTATCATTTGGACATAATAATAATTAATAGAAACTGTTTTACGTTTAATTTTTTATTGTTAATAAGCCCGTTACACTGAAAAAAAATTGTGGCCTCGTCAACTCTATTTGATGTCCGTCCTTTGCATTGTTATTTCCAATCTGGGTTCCAAGTAGATAAATGAATATTTTGAAAACATTATGGTCTGTACTCGGGCGAGAGTCTACTGTGGATAAAAAAAAAATAATGGTACAGAATATTATTTATATTATTTTCAGAAAAACAAAGTGGAACGCAAAATGAAAAAAAAAACTCACAAATCATGGCATAAACACGAAAGGAACAGAAGATGCAGCGAATCAGGAAGTTAACGAATCAAATTTGTCAAACTGTAAACATCTACTTGGAGTGCCATCACGAACAATAGGAGCGCCATTACGGTCAATAGAAGCACCATCACGGGCAATAGGAGCACCATCACGGTCGATAGGAGCATCATCAGGGCAAATAGGTGCACCATCACGGCCAATAGGAGCACCATCACGGCCAATAGGAACACCATCACGGCCAATAGGAGCACCATCACGGCTAATAGGACCACCATCACGGCCAATAGGAGCACCATCACAGTCAATAGGAGCATCATCACGGGCAATAGGAACACCATCACAACCAATAGGAAGGAGCACCATCTCCGCAAATAGGACCCCCATCACAGTCAATAGGAGCACCATCACGGTCAATAGGAGCACCATCACTTCCAATAGGAGCACCATCCCGGCAAATAGAAGCACCATCACGGCCAATATGAGCACCATCACCACAAATAGGAGCACCATCACGGGCAATAGGAGCACTATCACGGCAAATAGGAGCACCATCACGGCCAATAGGAGCACCATCACGGCCAATAGGAGCACCATACCGGCAAATAGAGCACCATCACGGCCAATAGGAGCACCATCCAGGCAAATAGGAGCACCATCACGGCCAATAGGAGCACCATCACCACAAATAGGAGCACCATCACGGCAAATAGGAGCACCATCACGGCCAATAGGAGCACCATCACGGCAAATAGGAGCACCATCACGGCCAATAGGATGGTGTATCGAAAACACACACTGCGTTTTCCGTACCCCTGATCAAGTACCTTGATGAATGGTGTACACTCATACTGAAATATAGGTGTTTCAAAATATTTGCTGGAGGCAGACACCAGGAGAGATGCCCCGGATCACACATAGCAACACCGCCTGCCAACTTCTGGCATCCAATTGACCGCGCATGTCTCTTCAACTGTCCCCTGGCATGCCAATTATCCTCTGCTTATCCTGCCTGTCATTTGTGTCCGATCTCGCCAACTGTCGCCAGCCCTGCCAATCTGTATGCCTCTCTTGCCATCGGTTACCTTCTTTCCCCATCGCCAATCAGAAATCAATGTTTTTTTTATTCGACGTTCCTTTCTATTTGAATTCAGCCCCTGCCTTCCAATTCCCTTTAAGAGGAATACTGTCAACAACTTTCTGAAAGGTTGGGCCCTGCGTAATAGGATACATCTCCATATCCTTTCCCATGTCAGCTGAAAGAGGTTTCATTGTTTGGTCCCATGCAGCGGACACAATTTGTCACGGGATTTTTTTATAAATCTCTACAAAGTTATCTGGACTAAGAAGTACTTGTGGAGACCCCCAAAAAATTTGGGTTCCACTCCATTAAAGAATTTTGGATTTTGATCACGTTTTTTTATATTTATACGTGATGAGGGTCCTTTACTAACGAAATATACCCGGAGAGTACAAATTGGTTAGAGATTGACTTGTTGTAGGGCCAAAAGGACACAAGCACGAGTGAAAGAACGTTGGCAGTTTCTGTTCGCCTGCAAACATCTAATATTAGCGGTAATGAATCAATGCATGAATGGATTCTTCACGTGAAGGACCTCCAAATCAAGGTACATACACAGCTCTTCCGAGAAAAATGAGTCATTTTTCACGACTCACCATAAAAAGTGCTGGTATGGAAGGATACTAAGGCCTCGTTTCAATTACAGCCTTAAAAATCCAAAGAAAATCAAGTTTTAAAAATACAAGTTGACGTTACACTGTTATTAGTTGTTGTATAAATATATTATAAATGGATAATCGACTGACTTTCGCAAACAGGTCATACATATTTTTGAGACAATGTCGATAGTTATGTTTTCCGGGCAAATTAATAAATCACTCATCGCACGCGAACGAAATTTTCCACAAACCCTCGAAATTCATATGCTTAGATAAAAGTAAATGTAAATGTGATTCAATAAGTGAAAAAATTTACCCTCTGCGAATTTGTAACAATGTGTTCCTCTAAATACACCTATTCTGTGGCGAGAGCAAGTGTTTTGTTTTGTTGCCCGATCGTTCCGTGTTCATTGTTCATGGTGCCAGTGTAATTCGTGCTTGCTGGAATCGAGCTGAAATAGTTCAACAAAATAACAGAACATTACATGTTATATATTCACACACTTTTTATCACTACTCATGTTTTTTTTGGATTGAATGTACAATATGTATTATCCAATTCTTATACACATTTTAAAGTCTTCTATTTGAAATGTGTGCTCAAGTTTTTACGAGTCATATTCCACCATCTGCAACGTGCTAACATTACAGTGTCACCTGTCAGCGCTAAGTGCCGGACCCTCAAGAAGTCGTTAGCCTCCTGTGGTTGATGATCATCTGAAATATCCACATTCAATAATTTCAGAAGAAAATCGTTTACATCAGCACATGCTGGGTACAACCACGGAATAGTACAGCAAAAGGTAACCGCAATATGAGGGCCCAAACCACTCTTGATTTCGTCATACATGTAGAAAAAAATATCAGATAAAGAATTTATAGAACTCTCTCGCAGACTTCAAACGATGTTTTCTTTTACTAACATGACCATTTGCTCTATCGAGGTAGATAATTGGTTTTACCGACATCAACACGGCGATGCTGAAAATGGTGATGACACGTCGAGAATCCTGCTTGCATGTCTAGTGTTTAGGATAACAGTGATGACGAGAGGGGGCAGTGAGTGCGGTACTGCATGGTGAGTCTGCATTGTGTTAGTGGGAAGAGGGGGATAGCGAATGAAGGATATAACAGATTGGTCAAGTTTAATGGGAAGTATAATTGGGACGCAGTTAGATAAGAAATTTAGGGGAAGAGCTGTTTGATGAATCGGTGTTCAGCATCGTTTAGTGGGTGAATCATTCTGTTAAAGACTGTATGTAATTATTTTGTCGTAAGTCTCCGGTGTTACGGACTGCACATTATACGTATTTGCACAAAATCGACAAATCCTACCTCAAAACGAATGTAGCCATTTGCGGCGTATGAGTCTGTAACGCAAAAATGTTCAGATCCGATGATTGGATACTGCCTGTAAAGTAGATCACTCATTGTTGTCTATGATCAAATTTTTTTTCCACTTGGTTGACTAACATCATCCGTTCCATGTGTTGTATGAATACTTCTGACATGAGTGTTAAGAAGAAAGGGTTTTATTGCCGTTATTGATAGCAACACAAATTTACCCGTTCAAATTCATAACTTCGTTTCACTCTTATTCGACGGCCGCACGTGTATTCCTCGCGGCCCCGACTGTCTGATCGATCCCAGCTCCGCGTCACCGCTTGTATTGTAAGTTGACAGGTTACCGTCGTGGTAGAGAATGAGGACATCTAGCAACTGATGCCCGTATCTGTCATGTGATTTTAATGGACTGTGAATGATGGCTTGAATTTCTACCACTTGCTGGCAAAGGATTTCCCAATGTATAGTAAATGAATAAGATGGAATGATGATGAACGATGCACAAAACAACATGGCCGACTGTACAGGATTGTCTCGAATAATAAACTCCGTTGTCATTTTTTTGTTCATCAATATTTATATTTTCTAGTCGCAGTTATTCTTAAATCCTGACCTCATGGTTTTCATGTCAAACATTTGATATGGCGTAATTTTTAGCCGTGCTGTTGATCATGTACATCTTTGTTTGGACCACCATACTTCAAATTTTCGAACGTATCAAGGAACTGTTTCCAATATGTTTCGAATTCAATTGTCTGCTATCATATATGAAACTCATTGTATTTTTTTGTCAGTGGAACTCTTAGCTGAATTTTAAATTGACCGTTCAATTCAAACACCTTCAATTACTCTTTTGAAATTCATGAAACTCCATAACATATATACCCTCAATATGTCATATCGTAATATTATTCACAACCCATTGAAATGTTCAGTGAGCTTTGATCGAATGATGGGGAACGAGGCAATGAAAGAACAAGAAAAATAATAAAGTAGAGTCAAAGCGGCCGTTAACCAGAGATGTGACAGTTGGTTTGAATAGTGAATGTTGGCAGGAGGGGTGGAAATTACATAGCCACAGAGGTGACAGTTTATTCGACGGAGTGACTGCTTCCCAAATTACTTAGGTACAGTAAGTGAGTCCTAAATTAAGGACGTGAACAGGGGATAGTTCAAGTTGTCGGATACAATTGTCGGAAGACGGCACTTGCAAGAGGAGACAACCTGAACACATCATGTATACGTCGGGCTTCCTTCAACGCGAGATGACCTCCAATACTGGAACATTACATCATCGTGTTGTATCCATGTACAAATAATATGGAAAGGATACACTGCTAAGGAAACTACGAAAACATTTTGTTGATTTAAATCCGGATACAGAACATGAAGTTGATATCATCACATCCTTACAGCGTGAGGAAAATATTCAATTTTGCTCCAATCGTCGATATTTAATAAAAAATACTGGACTAATGGAGCCTATTACGTTTTGATGTTGTATATACTATCTATACCTTGTTTCCACTCCTGTCGTATACTACCTATACCTTGTTTCCACTCCTGTCGTATACTACCTATACCTTGTTTCCACTCCTGTCGTATACTACCGATACCTTGTTTCCACTCCTGTCGTATATGACGTCAATGACTACAGTAGAAACTTGTTAGTAAAAATGTGTTGTGCTTTTAAATTTGCGGTGAACTTTTATACCCATTCTCGTAGCACCCAAACCTTGCCGCCGGAGTTGTAAAACAAACGTTTTGGGTTGGCATTTGTTCTATTTGATTTAATTATTTTTTTGCTTGCATTGTTTTGTTCTTTTCATGGTTCTCAAGAATTGTTTGAATACCGGTAGGTTCCACATCCTAAAGTAATTAACATTTACTCATTGCAGGTTCATTTAGGCCATTAAGCTATCTCCAGTTGGGACATTCACTAATTGTAGTAGACAACCATATTTTTACGATCCGCCCACTTTAATGGCGTCCGTAGTTCTTCAACTGGAGGATAAATTGCCAACCAATAGTATTAATACTATTATTAGTGTAGTTGTATTTAATTTTACCGGTACCAGCCAATGTGCTCTTTTTGCACACAAACGAATACCTGAATATGATGGAAAAATAATATTTAAAATATACAATGGAAATGTGCCTTTCGGTGATTCTAGTAGTTTTTTTTTGTGAGTGGAAACCGATAGAGAATTATTTCAATTTTTTGATAGAATTTATATCAACCTATTAGAAAGGTTTCATAAGTTGTATTATGAACTATACTCCAGGTATCGGTGCGGCAGGTATTGACATTTTATGAAAATCGGTGTATTGGTATAGCTCAGAATCGTCTGAAATGTGGGCATTGGTACATTTCAACTTCAAAGTAGGTTCATGATTACTGTTCTTCAATTAGACCTGGAAAATGCCCTTATTGAATATTCTCCAGAAATTATCAAATATTTTAAAGAAATGGTATAACGAATGTTATCGTTTGTTATTGCCATTAAGCCTTATGACTTCACATGGATAAATGTGTCTTATTCATACTTTTTGCTTCCTCTATAATAAATAAATATGAAGAGGCACAAAGGACCTTTAGGTAATATAATCTTAAATAGAATTTTCTTGTTATACATCGCGAATAATTTTGGCTATAGATCAACTTAGTTGATGATTGCTGTCTACTAAAGTCCTTCTAGGCAACCACCAACTGACAGTGGAATAAATTTGTCAGGATTTGTGTGACCATCACTAAATACAGTTCAAGTGACAGATGGCCACGGGACCTTGACTTCAGGGATTGGTATTCCAGCTTCCAGAGCAGGACCCTGCATAGTATTGCAGTGCAGTGCAGTGCAGTGCAGTGCAGTGCAGTGCAGTGCAGTGCAGTGCAGTATTCCAGAGCAGGACCCTGCACAGTATTGCAATGTTCTAGAATCAAAGTCTATAATAAACTAACATTTTTTAACGATTATAATAATCGTCATTTTCTGTCTCATGTTCTCTAATGTGAAGAAAACAGGATATTATTTTATTATTTCATGTAGCCTCTATACCTCTACTTGCCTTACGCCCTTTGCCTTGATATTCACCAACGATGGTCTCCAATCGCTGTACGATTGCCCTGGATAAACTATTGTCCCAATTCAGCCAAAGTCGTCTGTCCAACCATCAGATTAATTTTAAACGAAAGAAACAGGAGAGGCAGCAAATATGGAAGTTGACTTTTTAAAAATCCATTTTGTGAATTTTAGCATCGAACACCATCCTTGGCATCCTGGCACATAGAAACAGCCCGTGCATCTCCCGAACACAGACAAATTTATTAGGAAACTGGTGCCTTGATGTATGCTGTTATCTTTCACGGAAATATTTTTTTACAGATATTTGCAGGAGGTAGTCATCTGCAGAGATGTGTCAGATCACACACCGCCTAACAACTGTTGTCATTGACCGGCTAATGCCTACTCATCTGACCCTTGTCATGCGAACTATCTTATTTTTTTCTGCTCATATCCTGCCAATTGTCGCCAGCCCGTCGATCGTCATGCCTCTCTTGCCATCTGTTGCCCTTTTATCCCCTCTGCCAATCAGAACTCAATGGGTCGTTTTTTTTATATTCGCCAACATCTATATTCAAATTCAGCCCCTGCCTCCCACTTCCCTTTCAGAGGAATACTGTCAACAACTTTTTTGAAAGGTCGGTCCCTGCGGACTAGAATACGTCTCCATATTCCTTTTCCAAGCCGCTGGGAGAGTTTTAAGTTTTCCGTTCTCTTCAGCGGACACAGTTCGCCCAAGTTGCTTTTATCGAGCCCAGCAAAGTTAGCTGTACTAAGAAGTACTTCAATAGACAAATATTGGTCTCAGGTTTCACGCATGCGAAGAATTTCTGAGATAAATTAATTCTAGGCTGACATGATCGCATGCGTTTCTGATAACGTTTTTTTTTGTCTATTGATTCGTCACGAGTGATCTTTACAATTGAAGTACGTATACTTCCAGAGTATTATATTTTTTAGAAATGGACCTGTTGTCCAGCCAATAAAAAATAGGCTCGATTGAAAGCGCGTTGACTGTTGTGTGTTGACCTGAATACATCCAGTATTAGTAGTTATGAATAATTCATTTCTGTAAATGAATGGACTTTTCACGTGATCAACGAGAACCTCTTGATCACTATACATTCTGCTCTTTAAAATAAAAATAAATATTTTTACCGCTAACTTTAGGCCCGTTATCGAAGAGACGTGAACTATAACCTATACTGTAAACAAATAAATGTTCAACAAAATAGGCTTCCATAAGATTACTCAGCACACTCGTCTCATCTTAATTTCTTAATTTCCATCCACGTTTCTCGTAATTGAATTACCGAATCAATTTGTAATTGTTGTATGATTTTGGCAATGATGCCAAAGCGCCGAGAGAATTCATCGGGAAAAAATCAAACAAATATGCTCGCCTTGCCCAGCGCCAAGACTCGTTTAATTGGGGAGGTTAGACCATGCCTGCCTATCAAACCCAGCATTGGGGGATTCTTGGAGTGGTGAGGGGGATTGACCTTATTTTCTGTCGTAATTAGTGTCAGCCCAATACCGAGGACAGCTTAATTCAATCAGCACCTGGCGCTCGAAAATAACGGTCGTATCCAACGCTCTAGTCTGTCGTGCTACGACGGCGATGAGAGATAAAATAACTACTGTTTAAGGTGGAGACTATGGCCCCGTTTTCATTAGAGACTTGAAGTCAGGTTCGTGATGTTGGCCTCTTGCTCAAGAGACTGGCACTGCAGTACTGAACTTACTATTCTCAGGGAATTAAGGCATTCGAACCAAACCTGATGTTCCCTTGTTGTTGGTTGTTTTACAAATAGGTATAAATGAATAATTAAGATATTCGCGAACAAGCCATGCAATTTTTTGAAGCGATGTTGATATTTTTATAATCCGGTCATTTGAATTCATCTGTTTAGCTGGGGGACGAAATGAGTTTACCCTGTGTGAACTTTAAACAATGTGCTTCTCTAAATGCACCCATTCTATGGCGAGAGCAAGTGTTGTGTTTTACAACCCGTTCGTTGAGTGTTCGTGGTTCATAGTGCAGGCGTAATTCATCCGTGTTGGAATTGAGGTAGTATAGTTCAACAAAACAGCAGTGCAGTGTAGAATATCTGTGCTTCGATTTGAATACACATTTCAAAGTGTTCTATTTGAAATATTTTCTAGATTGGACTCGTGATATCCCACCGTCCGTTACATGTTCGCCCTTCCTCTGTAACGTGCTAACGCTGTCAACCCCTCTTCTTGCCCTCACCGCCCTCAACTGCAGTGTCACATGTCAGCGCTCAGGGCCGGACCCTCAAAAGCCATTAGCCTCATCTGGTTAATGAGGGTTTGAAATATCCTACTGTAATTAGGTTCAACAGAAGAATGATAGCATCAGTACCTGTTAAGTGCAATCATGGTATAGTACTGTAGAATATAGCGGTTGTATGAGAGTAAACCACTCATGACTACGTGGTACATGTACAGAATTCTCTTGCTGACGTCATAAGATCAATGGGAACGTTAAGTCTGTGACAATCTTCTCCTTTTCTATAACTATCATATGCCCTGTAGGTGGGAAAGGGTTTGACAGTCAACGACATGGATGCACTGAATATAGGGATGACTCGTCGAAAATCTGGCTTACTTGTCAAGTGCTTATGATAGCAGTGATAACGTGACGGTGGCAGTGAGTGCGGAATGTGGTCTGCCGTGCTTTAGTGGGAAGAGGGTGCCCTATGACGAGTCTGCAGTGCGTTAGTGGGAAGAGGGTGCCCTATGACGAATCTGCAGCGTGTCAGTGTGAAGAGGGTTCCCTATGACGAGTCTGCAGTGCGTTAGTGGGAAGAGGGTGACAGCGTATGAAGAATATTACAGATCGGTCAAGTTGATTGGGGCAAGTAGTTGCCGATAGAGGATTAATTTTGAGGATGAGCAGCGTTTAGACGGTGAATCATTCTGTTAATATCAACCCATACTCATAATGTCGTAAACCTCCGGGTATCCGTCTGTACTCTATACGTATTCGTACAAGATAAATCTTTCCAAACCGAAAACAAATATATTCATTTTTCAGCGTATGAGTCCGTTTTGCCACAGCATTTTGGTCGGGCAAGGCAAAGTAATTCACTTTTCGCTGTTAATGGGCGAAGTGTGCATAAGTGTTGGAAGTATCAATACTTCTGAAATGAAAGTAACCTATGAATGTTTCATTACAAGTACTGCCAGCAACTGGAAGGCGACCAATTTGAATTCAATAAGTTCCGTTTTTCTGTTTCGGAGTCTACAAGTGTATTCCTCTGGTGACAAATTGTATCATAGGTCCTAGCGTCCCATCACCATAATAGGGACGACTGTGTTGGGTTGACAAGTTAAACGTGTTGTAGGGGTGAATGATGAACGACTGATTCCCGTGTCGTGTTGTGATTTTTAAAGAATGCAAATGATGGCTTGGATATCATTCTCTTACTGTCATCCTTAATATGGGCTTGGATCAAGAAACAATAATTGAAAATTAGTTAATTCATTCAGTTGCCTTTTATTGTTGTTGAATAAATAACATTTCTGATAGCAATTTTCATTTTACTCTGATTATTAATTTGGTATTAATTAAAGCCTTGCAATTGATCAGGCACGTGTTTGTTTAGACTGTCTCCCTCAACAATTACGAAATGTCAGGGAACTGTTCAAAATAAGATATGCGAATAACTGTTCACTTTCGAATCCTAAATTCATTCTGTTTTTCATTCAGTGTAACTCTTCCATAAATTTTGAATTCATCAATCACTTCAAACGCTTTCAATTATTTTATTTGAATTCCATAAACCTTCATAATATAGTTCATAACTTTTTTACTACCATAATTATATCATATCGTAATATTCTTCACAATCCATTGAAATTTTCAGTGATAAGGCTTGAAAAGAGGTTTTGCACTTTAGAACACACCCATTGCCGATCAAAATATTCGATACTTTATGTGGGTATATACCTACGAATATTTTCATCCTACGCCTTCCTGTCTGATACCAAAATGAGCAGCTCACAGGTGTTCGAAATTGAAACGACATAATTAAGTTGCCAACTTGTGTGGCACGGGGCCAAAATTTCTACGTAAGCTAAAATATTTCAAGTCCGTCAGTCAAATCCAAACTATACGGGAGGAAAAGGGACTGAATGTTTCTCGCGGTCACAATGATACTTATTTTTGCACGCAATAGAGGTCGCCACTGAGGAAGATTAGCTGTCAATTCGCAGTGTGTTCACGCAGGGGTGTATGATAGACAGGGGAGATAAATAAATGTTGTAGATGATTAGGAAGGGGATCACTCATGGGGTTGAGGATTTATGGGGTGGATGGGCAACAATTCTGCATGAGCATGACCTGAATATGAAGAATCTCTCAGTCTAACGACCTATTTTTGTGATACCTGTGGACGAAAGAGCTCGGGAAAATGTATCTGGCTCTTATTGCAACCAATATCGATGTTACGATCTGACAGCTGTTTTTTCAAGTCTTCTGAAATAAAGATTTAAAATAAGAAGCTACTATGCCATTTGCGGCTTTCTAAACAAATTTTGCTGGTTAAAAGAAAACATGATATCTACCTCAAAGGGGATTTTAACATTTGTATTTCCACATTAAGCCCCATCACGAGGCAAACAATGTTTGTGACAGTCACAGATCAACTTCGTCGATGTTACTGCAATTACCTAGATAAAATGCTATTGATCAAAACCCTAATACTGTGAAAGATGTTGTTTCCGGTGAATTGGTGAGTCCTTGGAGATTATTGCGGGAACACAATTTTATGTTAGCATTTATCTTGGGAACAATGAGGTATTTTTGTTTTGAGCTGAATCATGTGGCAGATGTTCTATGCATTATATCAAAATCGTAAGCGATTTTAATATAATTTATTTCGCACTACTAAGCCTTTGTGGGAACACGGTTCAATTTTTTTTCGCGTAGCTGTGCATTCAACGTTTGTTGAGCGAGTCTGAATGGTATTAACTGAATAATAAAATTTCCCTATGCACTTCTGCTTTTTACGCGCTTATGATACGGCAGAGAGATTAATGAATCGACCCGCCACTGCTTAGTGAATGAAACACTTCCTGAATGGTTCCGAGTGCTTCACCTCGACAACTAATGTTCCAACGAAACTAAAAAATTCGTTTTGTTTTTAAAATATGTTTTTTTTTGCTGATAGTATGAATTTATTTTATTTTCTAGCTGTATGTTTTTGGTTATTGACTGATTTTCATTCACTTTCAGACATTTTGTTTATGGCGGTGGGCCAACGATACAGTGGGAGACTTTCACTGTATCCATGGAAGACTATTGGTTGGCATAAACGAATCAAATGGTAACCTCGTTGGACTAATATTATTCAAGACACAGTTTTTTTTTTAATGGATATGAAAGAGTCGAACCTGCATGATGCAAGTTATTACTATTTGGTATTCCCACCGTCATCATAAACTTCTCAGGATGGTTTAGCCGCCATTATTCTAAGTACCGTTTACAGTATGTGGGGGATTTTTTTTTGACTATACTAACGCTGCATTTCCTGGCTAATGACAATTTATATCGACTCAGGAAATGATCATTCTTCAAATAAATTGGAAACCTTTATTTGTAAATGTTGGCACAGTAGAAGCAATAACATCGATATTAACGTCCTAATCTCTGAAAGAATCGTGCATTTGTAAATAAAATCTGACTTCAATTATTGATGGTCTCGAGGGGAAGATTATTCAAATTTTGTCCAGTAAGATATTTGACAGTGATGAGGCAAGTTATTCAAGTAGTTTGTACATACGATTAGCATAATTTGAATACATCTACATGGCTGTTTACCTTCAAGGCTTCCCTATCCACAAATATTGTTGCCCACCATTGACATTACTCTTCAATTTAATACATGCATTATGTGGCCGACCAGAAAGAGTTTAACTGACCTGCTCTCTCATTTTTAGGTAGGCGTGGGGTTTCCAACAAGAATCCAATTCAAATATAGACATTTTGCCTCCTTTTCATTGTGTTGCCTCGTGAATATCCAGCAAAGTTTCTATTACGATGCAGACACAGCGCTTGCTGCAGCTGCTGCTAATGTTCACACACCTCGCTGCGGTTGCTGCTGTTGATAATGAGATTCACACACCTCGTTGTGGGATGCTGCTGTTGCAGCTATGATTCAAACTCTTAGTGGTGACTGTTTTTGTTGTTTCAGCTGCGATTCACAAAACCCGTTGCGGACTGCTGCTGTTTCTGCTCTGTTTCTCGCACCAAGCATTGGGCTGCTGTTGTTGATTTGACACTTACCTCCTTATGTGTATGCTGCTGTTCCATCTGTGATTCACACACCTCTTTGTTGGTTGATGTTACATATTCCCCAGTGA
This sequence comes from Gammarus roeselii, assembly GCA_016164225.1. Classification (NCBI taxonomy): domain Eukaryota; kingdom Metazoa; phylum Arthropoda; class Malacostraca; order Amphipoda; family Gammaridae; genus Gammarus; species Gammarus roeselii. The sequence continues at coordinate 876 of SDVV010008688.1, read as the reverse complement.
GCAAATACGTGTATTTTTCCTTTCATATATGGATCAGTCATGACTGGAAATTGATGTCGCTCGGTCTTTTTGCTGATTATGATTGATGCTTTGCTGCGCATCACTGTTGGCAGCGGCGATGCCGTACACGTGGATATGCAGAACAATCTAATAATATTGACCTGCTGCCACTGGAACAATTTGAGCCACTCGTCGAGCTTGTGCGTTTTTTTCTCGCTGTTCTCGGCTACAGATAATCGGTATATTAGTCCATTTCAAACTGTTCTCAAATGTTTCCAGCCACAATATTAATTTCGTTTCATGATTTTCAAATGTTATCTATTCAATTAGCTTCTTCAATTTCACTCACCCTGTGTATGCTTTAGATGAATTTCACTTGGTCTTTGATCGGTGAAAGTATTTGTTTGATGATACGTTTCGTGGTATGCTACGAAAAATTGAAATGCCGTGTCGCAAATTGTACGCGAATGTTTTTTGTGGGTTCTCTTTCATGAGTTCGGATTTAATTTTTTTTAGGTATGATGACTGGGGAAAATTACATACAGATACAGATACAGACACTAGGCCGCATACCCCAGAAAGGGGGGTGGCCGACGGCGAGGCGCACCTCCCACCCTCATACGCTCACACTCACACAACTTAGCCCTTTTGTGCTCAAGGGTCCGGCCGGTACCCCCTTAACATACACTCTGGGTCACGAGTGCAGTCCGAGGATCCGTCGTCAGCAGCAGGGCCCGACAGTTTTCACTGGCTTACCCCCGCCGCGTCATAATGGCCTGGCCCCCCTCACCCACGACCATCCCGACAGCGGGGTGCCAAGGGCGGGAAAGCACATCAGAGCAGCGTCAAAATCAACCATTCACAACCATTCTCCAC
>SDVV010008687.1:0-17083 GCA_016164225.1 Gammarus roeselii | reverse complement strand
TATATATATGTGTGTGTGTGCGTGTGTGTGTGTGTATGAACAACCGTTTTCTCCAACGTATAGACGGAAGCGGTTCGTATGAATATACAACAAAACATTCAAGTATGTTGTCGGGATGTTCATGCTGCGTCACGAGTACTATGCATTTATTGTCCTGACATAACAGACTGTTAAAACAGACTCGTCTTTGCCTTCCATCTACAAGCTGCAGCCTGCACGGATCAACTCCTTCGAGTGGGACGCCAATGCCTCCGCACAAACCCGGAAACAATTTATGACATCAATACATTGATATCCGAACACGATAGGGACTGTGCTTTTCCTACAATATAGTGCTTCAGCAACAAGTTTCTGCCCCGCCAGGATGCAATTTAGCTCCGAAAGCAGTATGCTCCCGGCAGCACTGGTGATCGTCACCAATCCTATTTGCCACACGTGGACTTTTCTTATAAGATATTTCGAATATATCTTTTCACTTGATATCTTCACCATACGTGTTTCGAATTTGAAGAACCTTTTCTCTATTCCAAATAGTTCATTGGTTTGTAATATGTCTAACATATACGCATCATGTCTCAGTTGGAATATACTTTTACCACCAACTTCTAGCGTGTTTTAACTAATCATTTATGTCGAGAATCTGAAATGTAACGTAGGGAAACAAACTAAACGATGGTTCTGACAGTCTCCAGGAAAACACATTTTTTAAAACATTTTGCTTTGTGTTTGAACCCATGCCCTTCTGTTTTTACACCAGATAGACTTTTCATGCTTAAATATTTGCCGATTTAAAGTAAATGTATGGTAGAGAAGTTTTAAAACCATACATTTAATTTACTTATACTTTTCGCATCACAAAATCATACCAAAGTGTTATTTCAAGTGCAATAAATAATGTCACGATTGTTAAGCTTCGTCAGTTAAAATGTTTGACTATTTAAACAAGTTTAGGTGCGGATGGGATTGTCGAGACATGGATATATTTTTTCGTGCTCATAACCGGATTTGGTTTTAAACGATATAATTAGGTTTTTCTCCTGTTAATAATATAATGTTAATTGTCATGTAGCAGGAGTAATGTGTTGAATGTATTTTATTACCTCGCATTCTACGAGGTTACCTAAATGTACAATATATGCACAGAGCTGAAACAATTCAAGTAACTTCATCATTTGCAAGAGCGGGGCCATCGGAATGATTCATGTCAATCAAATAATTTTCTAATGCCTTTCGTTGACTTTAACCTCTTCAGTCCTTCGTACATAAGTTATGTTAGTTTAAAACAAATCTAAACAAAGTAAATCGATGCTCTTTAATCTTATTAGGTTTCCCCCCCCTGGGCAGAGCAGATTGCATCGGAAGCTAACTTGTCAGAGTTCACCTATTCCGCTGATTAATCAATCAGAGCGCATGGATTTGTACAAATAATCATTCCGAGCGCAATGATTTGGCCAAGCACTAATGCATACAACATCGAATCGGACGAATAAATCATTCGATAGCAATGATTTGGCCAACCTTTTCGTTCAAGCCGCATTGATGTATAATATCAATCATTTCGATCGCAATGACAAAGACAATTAATCATCTAGAGCGCAATGCTTCATTTGTAATCCGCAAACAATTCAGCCCATGAAGAGAACATTCGGTATTGGAAGCAGTGCCGTTTCTGGACGAGGGTAAAACTCGGGGCACTTCTCTGAGCTACCGAATATATTTATGGCGCCACATATCAGAACAATTTAGTTCCCTTTTCACGTGCATCGTACAAATTGTCAAGTTAATGTTTCTGAGACGAAAGGAATACGTTTCCAGATCAGGAAGATGAATTCAGCGGTGTCAGACGTCGGTAAATAATTGAGTAGTTTTAGGCGTTCTGAGGGATTCGTTTTGTCTTAGTCTTTATCTTGCCTGAATGAACAGATTGTACCTCTACTAAACTAGACCGCGTAACTGTACAAATTGTGTTGCGTTGCCGTTGGAGCTGACTTTATCCGTGTAGCCGGAAGCCTTGTACCAGTCTCGACGATGATGCCTGTGCATACTAGCGTGCAAACCTATTGTTCTTGAAGTTTTAAATGGTTGGAGGCAAGTATCCGTTTCGTCTGAGTCTTACCTGAATAAATGTAGTGTACTATAATCGACCTAGACCGCGTAGCGTTCTAGGTCGTGTTGCGTTGCTGTTGGAGCTGACTTTGTCCGTTTACCGTAAACCTTGTACCGTCTCGACGATGCTACCTGTACGCACTAGCGTGCGTACATATTAATCTTGAAGTTCTAAATGAATAAAAGCGGAGATCCGTTTCGTCTAAGCGTTTTTCTTGTGCGCACCAGCGTGCATCTGAAATTGCTGAAACTTTCTATTTTTTCTAACCTTAACAACGTTGTTTTTTCTCGCTCACTGAGGCGTGCGAGCCTACTGGAATCCATGATCATCGAGTCCTACCGGGGAGCCTATTACGACTCGCGTTAAATCTCTGTCGGGAAATGAGAATCAAATCAAACATGTCACTGCATCACTTTAATCACTTGCTCTCAGTGATCACGCATTTTATTAATCAGATATAAGGGTGATTGAATGAGAAATGAAAGATATAGCTGTGCTTGAGAGTGAATACTTTCTCATCGTTGACATTATCGATGAGTGAGCTGTTCCAATCGAACCAATTGACTTTGATACAAGGGTAGTAGAACTGGACGGTATCCTGTAACAGTGAGTCCTATATCCTGCTAGTTACTAAAAACAGCCTATGTGTCTGGGTCTATCTGTTGTAATTTAAGTCCATTGGGAGCTGATTAATTAGGTCATCTAGCGTCGAGGCTTATTATACTTGGGGAGGGCTTGTTTATTATAATTAGGAGAAGCTGGTTATTTTGCGTACGATCGCTTTTCGTGTTTGCCGCAGCAGATTCCCAGCACAACCTTCCTCCATCTTAGCTAGCAGCCCTCGTCCCCCAATATCATCAATGGAAGTCGATGGTCTGTGCAATCACCGTCACTGCATAAAGAGATGCAATTAACTCGAATGTCTCTTCCAGTTAAGATCTCGGAGGATCAGATCATATATGACGTGTTAGCAGCTGTCATGGCGAGGATGGTGGGAAGAAAGAACATTGTATCTAAAAAAGCGCTCTATAGGTCATGTGAGCGTCGGCCGTAACATGGGGATGAAGAAAATGTGCCGTGTGCGTAAGAGGATGCTTGAGAGCGCGCGTGAACATCGGCAGCTACACAGAGGGTGGAGACAAAGTGCCGTGTGTCAAAATGGCCGCTGATAGGATGAGTCAGCAAAAGCCGTGATACGGAGAGTGTAGAGAAAGTGCCGTGTGTTAAACAAGGCGTTTGATAGGATGAGTTAGCAAAAGCCGTGATACGGAGAGTGGAGAAAAACTGCCGTGTGTCAAATAAGGCGTTTGATAGGATGAGTCAGCAAAAGCCGTGATACGGAGAGTGGAGAGAAAGGGCCGTGTGTTGGAAAAAGTCTCATTCCATTAACCAAGTATAAATGTGTAAAATACAGAGAAAGTCAGTGAAAGACAATGAACTTCGGGCACATAAATCTTTGATTGCTTAACTTCTTGGGCGAAATGAGCGTCTGAAGGGCAGAACGCCTGGTAGTGCCGGTTCCAAATATCCGCTGCCATGATAGAATGGCATGAATTATTTTATTTGCTATTATCATTTTTTTCAAGCCTCGCTGTCACGCATAGTGCTGATCGATAGCGACCAAAATATCGAGGCACCTGGGACTGCACATGCGGTCTGTTAATTTAGGGGGACTGAGAGCATCTCTGCATTAATAGTGAGCAAATCTCAGAGCTCTTGTAACGTGAACTACGCCAAATTCTTGAACGGAGTCGATAGTTTGGAATTGGGAATAAATAAAATGTTTGAATATCTGAATAATTCGCCAATCGCATTTTTCCCGCCAAGCGTCATGAATAAATAATAGGTTTTGTATGGATAATCAAAAATCATTACACATTTGTCCAATCATTTGCCACACAATATGTAATGTTCTGGAAATAGACTGCGCTCTTCTGATAGAATTCATTAGACGACATTTCTGTACAAATGAATGTTTTGAATACACCGTTCCTTTACAGTTCCTCTGGAAGCACGAACATTGTGGCACGAGAGGGAATTCAATTTGTCGGTCAAATGGAATTTCACACTTTTTACTGTTTCCAAAAGGGACGAGTTAATGGCATTGCATCTCTGATGGACTTCTACGAATATTTCAAGATGAATACTCCTGCTGAAAGAATACCACATGAGTCTAATTCTGGCCCTTCAACAAAGCAGCGACCATCGGAGACACACATATTAGTAATATACGTAATGGAAGAGGTGGTCAATGAGCGCATCAATTTAAATTCTAATTACATTGTTATTTTAGAAATTAGAATGCGTTACACATTGAAGGTCGACGACGCTGTAGGGAAGGATTGATTGTGCGAGAAGAAGCTAGATTAATTTCCAAACTACACATTGAAAGGTTATTGATTATTGTTGGTACACAAAAATCACATTGTCTGTGTATAATATTGCATTGAACATACAGTATTCATTCCTCGTGCTATGTATCCACCATGATAAATGATAGCATTGGTGCAGGTGGTTACGTAGGTGAATGAGTCTGTTTATCTACATTTCGGGGTTGACGTTATTGCCTTAAATTAAACTTCGAATCAACGGTAAAACAGTCGTATATCAAGCACGTTCCTGTCCTTAACGATTTAAATCAAGACCCGTCCACTTTAGGTGTTGATGAGTCAGAACAAAAATGTTATTACACGGCAAAACAAACGGGCGGTATTTTCTATTTTTTCCGGCTTGTCTGGTACTTCATATATGTGATACAGTTGGCACTCCTGCTTTATGGTACTTCATGTACGCAAGACAGTTGACACTCCTGCTGTATGGTACTTCCTGAATGTGATACAGTTGGCACTTCTTTTGCATAATATTTCATGTATGTGATACAGTTGGCGCTCCTGCTGTATGGTACTTCATGTACGCGATACAATTGGCACTCCTGCTGTATGGTACTTCATGGATGTGAAACAGTTGGCTCTTCTGCTGTATGATACTTCATGTATATGATAGAGTGGGCACTCCTGCTGTATGGTACTTCATGTATGTGATACAGTTGGCACTCCTGCTGTATAGTACTTCATGTATGTGTTACAGTTGGCTTTCCTGCTGTATGATACTTCATGTACGCGATACAGTCGACATTCCTGCTGTATGGTGATCCATGTATGTGATACAGTTGGCACTCCTGCTGTATGGTACTTCATGGATGTGATACAGTTGGCTTTCCTGCCGTATGGTACTTCATGGATGTGATACAGTTGGCTCTCCTGCTGAATGGTACTTCATGGATGTGAAACAGTTGACTCTCCTGCTGTATGGTACTTCATGTATGTGATACAGTTGGCACTCCTGCTGTATGACACTTCATGTGTGTGATATAATTGGTACTCCTGCTATATGGTACTTCATGTATGTGATATAATTGGTACTCCTGCTGTATGGTACTTCATGTATGTGATATAATTGGAACTCCTGCTGTATGGTACTTCATGTATGTGATACAGTTGGCACTCCTGCTGTATGGTACTTCATGTATGTGATATAATTGGAACTCCTGCTGTATGGTACTTCATGTATGTGATACAGTTGGCACTCCTGCTGTATGATACTTCATGTATGTGATACAGTTGGCACTCCTGCTGTATGGTACTTCATGTATGTGATACAGTTGGCACTCCTGCTGTATGATACTTCATGTATGTGATACAATTGACACTCCTGCTGTATGACACTTCATGTATGTGATACAGTTGACACTCCTGCTGTATGACACTTCATGTATGTGATATAATTGGAACTCCTGCTGTATGGTACTTCATGTATGTGATACAGTTGGCGCTCCTGCTGTATGGTACTTCATGTATGTGATACAGTTGGCGCTCCTGCTGTATGGTACTTCGTGTATGTGATATAATTGGAACTCCTGCTGTATGGTACTTCATGTATGTGATACAGTTGGCACTCCTGCTGTATGATACTTCATGTATGTGATACAGTTGGCACTCCTGCTGTATGATACTTCATGTATGTGATACAGTTGACACTCCTGCTGTATGACACTTCATGTATGTGATAGAGTGGGCACTCCTGCTGAGAAATTCTGACTTTTCCAACATTATTGAGACCTAAATTATTTTACGGGAATTGTTGCAACGGCATCTTTGTCAATTTTGCTGCTGAAGGAAGCAAAGACATTAGTGATGGCTTTTCTTGAAGGAAGAACTGCCATTAGAAGGAAGAAGAACTGCCATTAGAAGGAAGAAGAACTGCCATTAGAAGGAAGAGGTACTGCCGTGCGAAGCAGTGACATCATGAAGGTGAGTAACTGCATGAAGGAAACACTGCAATCAGGTGGAATATCCACACTAAACGTAGCACTGACATCAGGAGGAAGTACTTGTATTTGTATTTGTATTTATAATTTCTTATATGTATATATACATATTCAAATGCACACACAAATAGACGTCGAGGAACGGGTAGGTCAGGTGGGGGGGGGGGGGAGTGGTCACTATGGACCGTCCCAGAGTGTGCTTTTCGTTGTTTTCCAGGGGCTTAGTTGTTTGAGTGTGAGTGTTTGAGATGCTTGTGTGGGGCTCATTGACGTCGGTCACTCTCCTTCAGCAGGCATTCAGCCTGGTGTTTGTATCTGGATGAATGCGCACTAAGATAAAATAAAAACCTCTGTGTACACCCAAAATAGGGTTGATTCCAACCAAATGCATTAGGGCATTCTTGGGATTGCATTTTCTTGGTTTATGCAATAACTATAGCGATTTCTTCAGTTCACTTTCCGATGCGATTGGATTTAGAAAATTCACACAGATGGACATTCGGTATCCCAAGAAAACGTAGATGTACAATTTTAAAATATATTCGTAGCTTCTTCCCCAACAACACATATTTGCAATTATATCTTAGCTATCTGGTCAACTCTTGGTTTTGAGAGACGGCAAGAAGGCTTCAAATTTTCTGATGCTTGATACTCCGAAGAAACGGAACAGTCAATACATCGTGTTTTTAATTATATTCATAAAGACCTCCCGGCCAGTACTTATTCCGACATACATTATCGGAATCAGGGAGGACCATGTTATTGTGGTGTTGCTAAGGAAGAAGAAATTTTAATAGGTTATATATTTTGGGATGTTAAAATTGGACTAATCTTGGAGATTTGTTGTTAGAAGTTTACTGTTTTTACATTGTTAACTCAAATAATACACGATTTGAGAAAAATATAAACAAATGTTTATAGCATAAATGTTAATGAAATTCGTGACTCATCCATAACCCTAATAGATAGGCTATTAATTTGTCCGGATAAAGTCATTGTCTGTTTTGTTTTGTTAATTATTGATGTTAACTACTAACAACGATTGCATTTATTTCTTATGAACAAATATATCCATATTCAGCAGAGTTAAACAGTATTTACTGTTCGAAATATCACAGTACAGTAAATTTCCTATGGTAGTTTTATGTCCTTGTGCGCGTATTATTTAAAAACAAGAACCGGAAGCCAGGTCCCACTTTTATCCCCATGCCAAAGGATTCTTGCTATATCAGTTGAGAACTCGAGCATATTTCAGTGAAGTATAATAAGTTCTATCTCCGCATCCCATCGGGGTGGATGCATGATTATTCGTTTTATAGATCAATAACACTTTATTTTAGTATTTTATTATTTCTTATTTCGCGGGTACTATTATTTATTTGTGCTCTTTTTTCAAAGTGGTCAATTTTGGATTAGGAATATAATTGTGTATCGTTGGACGCCCGCAGGGGCCCTTGGTGGACTATTCGGTGTGTTAGTTAGACTAGTCCAACCTACGGTAGGTGAATTCGCGCACTCCCGGGCGAGTAATAAATGTCCGATCACAACTAGGCGTTTTGATGACTAAATGGTGAAATAATGTTGATGTTGATCTTAGAGAGTTATTGTCTGGAATGACACTGTGCGTGTAGGAGACGAAACGAGACAAGACAGGTTGGAGCGAGTGGAGACGAGTCGACTGGCAAGGAGACGAGTCGAGACGGACCGAGGCTGGTTGAGACTAGGTGAACCGAGAATGGAGGGTATTCGTGGGACCCGCGGACCTCGAAGGACCTGGGGGTTTCGAACCCCGGGGGGCTTGGAAGACCAAAAGGATTTTGGGGGACCCACTTGGACCCTTCCGGAGCCTATTGGGACACCCTTGAGACCCTGTAACAGTAGTCCGCGGATTACTGGCACAGAGGGCGAGGGTCGCGTCGAGGCTGGTCGAGGTGCGTCAAAATCAGTCTTAACATATTGAGGCGAGTTGAGTTGGTCGCGACGAGCCGAGACTGGCCGATATGATTCGAGACAAGCCGAGCTGAGCTGAGACGATGGGTCTCGGGGAACCGGGGGAGCTCGGGAAGACCCGGGAGACTTGGGTTACTCCCCGAGATTCATCGGGCTCTTTTGGGACCCAAGAGACCTATGCCATCCCACCCTATCCCCATAAACAATACTTGCGAAATCAATAATCTGAGAAGTTTTTCTGCCGATGACGTACCTGCCCTTACTTTCTTATTCCCGATCCACAATATTGTCATGCAAAATAATGCTGGTGTATTTGGGCAAAGTTTCCTGTTTGTGATTTTGTGAATAGGTGTTTTTTCGTCAGTTTGTGCTCACTCGTGCGTGCACGGACCATATGTAGATTCTGGGGTTGACCTGGACTCCGTAGCTATAAACCTTGTGACGCGTTACGGTTGGAATTGATCTAATCGGTGAAGCCTAGACCTTATGCCAATTTAGACGATACTATCTGCGTGCACTGGCGCGCGTGCATATTACTCTTGAAGTTCTGAGTGTTTGGAGGCGGGGATTCATTTTGTCTTAGTCTTCATCTTAACAGAATAATAAAATTGTATCTCTACTAAACTGGACGCGTAGCTGTAAACATTGTGTTGCGTTGCTATCGGAGCTGACTTTGTCCGTGTAGCCGTAAACGTTGTACCAGTCTCGACGATGATACCTGTGCACACTAGCGTGCGTACATATTGCTCTTGAAGTTCTAAATAGTTGGAGGCAAGGATTCGTTTCGTCTGAGTCTTACCTGAAAAAATAAAGTGTACTATAATCGACCTAGACCGCGTAGCGTTCTAGGTCGTGTTGCGTTGCTGTCGGAGCTGACTTTGTCCGTGCAGCTGTAAGCCTTGCACCAGTCTCAACGATGCTACCTGTACGCACTAGCGTGCGTACACATTACTCATAAAGTTCTAAATGATTGGAAGCGGGAATCCGTCTCGTCTTATCATTTTTTTGTGCGCACCCGCTAAAATTGCTAAAATTTTCAAACTTTTCTAACCTTAACATCGTTGTTTTTTTTCTCGCACGCTGAGGCCTGCGAGTCTACTGGAATCCATTATCATCGAGCCCTACGGGGAGCCTATTATGACTCGCGTTGCGGCTCTGGTGGAAATGAGAAACCAATCAAATCCAATCTCCGCATCACAAAGCTAATGAGGTTATTAACCTGGAACTGAGAAACCTCCTTTATTTCTACCACAAAGCAATATGAGTAATTTGTAAGTGACGTCTTGTATATATTTAGAAAGTACCTTAACATTTGCATTAGTAATCAATACAAATTTCATTATTTTGAAACGCCTTTTTAACAATTATAAATGATTTCTAAACAAGATCTTTTGTGGATTCTCAAATTTCCCTATTCTTCTTGGATGTGTTTAACGCCTGACCATTACTGTTAATGTTTCAGAGGTTCATCTTTTTAGAACTACTCCTTAATTATAAACTCAACCATTTATTCCTGACACAGTCAAACCTGATGTAAGATCTGGCTGTGGCAGATCTACAATTGAGATTTGATCAAGTCTGATGTATTTCAAATTGAAAACAGCTGGACCATAGTACAAAACACTTCGGTGCAATGGTTCATTATTAAATGACGAAATTTCTATTTCAACTGATTTAATAATAGAATCCTCGCCACGTCCATCAATCGTTTATAGTTGGCAGTGATTGAATGTTGCGCGCTTTAATTCATGACAAATGTCGTGGAGGTCAACAGAACGTCATTGAAATGAGTTGAAAGAGTTCATATTCTAATTACAGAACATATTTTGTTACCAGATTGCTCTAGTCGTTGATCGTATTTGGAAACATGAGCTGCATTTCCTCATCCATGCAGTATAAGCTCACGCGAACTTCTGAAAACGGCATAAATTCTTGTTTCAACAATGGGTAACTGTTCTTACACCATTTAGGTCATTTAGGCTCATATCGTAAGTGATTAAAATGTCCTCTTCAACGTCTCACCATACGGGTTCTATGTTTGAAGGAGCTACGCAGTATTATCTGTGAATACTGACTCATAGCGATGTCAGTACTGATATTTCAACGAGTGGACGAAAGACCACGTGCATGGTTGACTAACAGACATTAGTCGGTTTGATCCAACAGACCAAAAATAGACATCTGCGAGCGACTGGATGATTGACTAGTACATACAACTATTCCAGTTGTGGTAGATTGGAACTGTTAGGCATTGATTCGTCACAGTTCCGCTTCAATGATGAGTTCAGCTTAACGGGTCTTCAAAATTTCCTTGTCAGGCGTGCCAAATAGGACAGCTCTATAATACAGTTTTGCGTGGTTCAGTTTTGCGAGTAAATGTTACGTCAAATATCTCTACATCATGTCGGTACAAAGTGTGTATTAGACGTACATCTCAGTCTGAAATTAGTCCTCAGCCGACACAACACACTGCTGTTAAAGAAGGTAGATACCTAATTATTTGAGGTAAGATATTTTAAAATTACAACCTTGATAATACTACAACTACAACACCCCCGGGACCAATCATTTCCGTCGCTGCATCGCCCACTCGGGATTAGCCGAGCATTTTTATTCCTGAATATTTACTCAATAAATTGTTTTGTTTAAACTCTTTACAGTCGGGCTTGGGAATTAAAGTTTCCTTGTTAGTCGGTGAAGAATGAGAAAGGAGGTCACCACGGGTAAGTTTGCGGGTTAGAGGAAGTAGGCACATAGAGGAATTTTTTTGGCTGTTGATTTATTATGCATAGAACTACTATTTTCTGATCCAGTTGAGCGATCAAACTTGTCCGCATTTATGTCAGCATATTTAACCCGGCTCGGGTTAAATTTCAACCCGGCTCGGATTGCATCTCGTACCAGAACTAGGATCACTACTGATCTTTCATGTTCGTCCCATCACAGCTCACAGACACAGGGACATTGTTGTATGAAGGCTGCAGATAGTCACCTTCCATCTCCTGGGTTCTACATCAACAGTTTTGTGGTCTAGGTTATGACGGTACAATTGTGACGCCCTTATATTTTGAATAGAATGCGATTCTCTTGAATGTAGAATGTCATGAATGATTTGAGGGTGTGGGAAGGATGAGAGACATTTGAGACATTCGTCTGCAAGGCCGTTTTTGTTATTAGTTTCTGCAATAAATGCATATAAATATAGGTGGACTTTTCTGTGACTTGAGCTGACTTTCGGAAAGGAGTTGGGTAACGCATACTGGCGTCAACATTCGGTAAATTATATTTGAATGTTCACTTCGGCAAGTACCAGCAAATTCAGGGCACATGAATTATATGTCACAGTCGTTCAGTGTCGTGGTAATTTGCTTTGCTGACACCAATTGATCTTGAGCTCCGCCAGTCAAAGTGATAAAACAAAAAACAAAACACACACGTGATGTATTCTTACAGAACAGAAACATATTCATGATCCTTTTTCTATTCCTTTTCAAAACTGACCCATCAGCTTTTGCATTGGAAATGCATACTAGAAACTTGTAACAATGTCGCATTCCACTATTCTATAATGATTGTGGAAGTAACTGAGGAGCAAACTTTGATGTAGCTTAATTGCGGGGAAAAATTGCTTTCATCAGCGAACGTTTTCATGTGGTTGGATGCGTCTGAGATACGGTGATTACTGTAGCACCCTTTCATGTTATACGAGAAGAGAATACAGAAGGGAGCAGTTGAAATATGTAGTGAGAATAATGCAGCATTAAAGGTATTTCAGCAATTTAAACATGACGTAGTGTCAACCTAAGCGATCAGTCGTTTATCATAGAAATTAATTCCACATTATTTTAATCAGATACTTCTTCACTGAATGACTGTAAAGCTTGATATTGAGGCTGTTTCCAGTCAAATGACTCAGTGCTTGTGCTCAGACCTTTTGAGAACAAACAGGCAGTTAATCAGAAAACTTGTAATTTGAAATCATATGCCCGACCATCTCTAACCCTCGCATTTTTTTAGTAAAGAAATATTATTGTTGTTTTTGCAAAAAATCAAAGACTTAGTTTTATTTACCGTCGTCAATAATACCTGAAAGCCACGCCCCACTGATCCGTTTCAGCCGCTGTTTCAGCGGCCCACTGTTTGCAGACGCAACTCGCATTCATTCTTTTGCCCACCGAAGCCCTCCAGCGAAAATACCGACCGGAAAGGCAGAAGCTAATTCACTTTATGTTACGTCATTAATTGAAACACGCATTAGGGTAGAACTTCGTTATTGCAACATGTCATTGTTTACACTTGTAGGAAGACAACAATAGGCCTATTGGCCCAAACTAGGTTACCTTTTGATAGCAAGAGGATTAGTTCTGAAGTATAACGTCTAGGAGAGCTTCGTGTGCCATTTCTGTTTTTTATAGCAACAGAAAAGGGAACGGCTTAGCTATTTATCGGCAATTTATATAGAACTTATCGAGCCGCGACTTAAACGTTTCGATTGTATTGCTGTTTACAACCTCCGCTGGAAGTTTGTTCCATTCTTCGACAACTCTATACGTGAAGGAATTGCGCGTGATGTCTAGTGAGAAACGTTACCCGACGATTTTGTATCCATTGTTCCTAGTCACTCTATTTGTATCTAGAGTGAAAAGGCTCGCTCGGTTGAGCTTTCCTTACCCTTCATAATCTTCCACACTTCTATCATGTCGCCTCTGACTCGACGTTTCTCTAGCGAATAAAGTTTGAGTTCACGAAGCCTGTCTTCGTACGATTTATTCAGCAACGAGGGGATGAGTTTGGTAGTTCTACGCTAAACCTTCTCAAGTTTAATAACGTCTCTTCTAAGGAACGGAGACCAGAATTGAACCGCATACTCGAGATGCGGTCTAACAAATGCATTATATAACTTGAGCATACTGTGTTGGTTTGTGTACGAGATAGTGCGGGATATCATACCTAGCATTTTGTTGCTTTTCTTGGCAGCATCTTTACTAATGAGGACACCTAAATCTCTCTCATCGGTGACGGTAATAAGTTTCTTTCCAGACATTAAATATTCGTGTTTGAGGTTATGAGGACCTATGTGCATAACTTTGCATTTGTCTACATTAAATTTCAATCGCTTCTTTTCTGACAAATCAACAATTTTGTTCAAGTCTAGTTGGATCTGCTGACACTCTAGTCCAGTTTGCACAGTTTTCCTCCGATCTTATTATCGTCTGCAAATTTGCTAATATTCGAGAGTACGTTGCTATCGAGATCGTTAATGAATATTATAAAGAGAACTGGCCCTATCACGGATCCTTGAGACACGCCGCTTGTAACATTACCCCAGGGGGAGGAAGCTCCGTTAAGTACAACTCGCTGCCGTCTGTCCGTAAGCCAGCCTTTTATCCAGTTGTTAAGCTCGCCTCGAATACCGATGCTGCGTAATTTACTAATTAGGCGCTTGTGGGGGACTTTATCAAAGCCCTTTTGAGAGTCAAGGTAAATGGTATCGATTGGAGATTTTGTGTCGTGGATTTCGATTATATTTCTGAAAAACAGTATCAGATTCGTGGGACATGAACGGTTGTGTCTAAAGCCATGCGATGAGTCGGCAATCAATTTGTTTGATTCTAAGAATCCTGTAATTTTATTCATTATCAAACTTTCCATTAACTTGCCAATGAATGAGGTGAGACCAGTCTCTTTTAGTTTCTTTTTAGAATTCTCTGATGAATTTTGTCTGGACCGGGAGATTTGGTGACTTTCTATTTATCTATATATTTAATAACTTCGGCGGGAAAAGTTCACAGTGGTGAGGGCTTCAATTCGTTTGGCCGCAATGATATCCTCAGGATTAGGAATATCTTGATTCTCTAACGTAAATACAGAACAGAAGTATTCATTATGTAGAACACTCATTTTGGTGTCGCCCGTTTCTAGCTCACCAACATCGTTCTCGAGAGGACCTACTGAAGATTTTGATTTTTTTTTGGTCTAAATATACTTAAATAATTTTTACGGATTAGTTTCGGCATTGGCAACAATTTAATTTTCATAATCTTTCTTCTTACATTTCAGAAGCCTCTCTAGATTTCGTCTGCTATTTTTTTTCATATTTTGCTACGTCGTCATGTGGATGTCTGCTTAATCGAAGGCCTTGCTTTCTTTCGTGAGTGGAGGCGCTGCAATTTTCCTTTTCTTTTCAGTTCTTGGGCTGATAGACTGCTGTTCGCATGTTTTTGAGCGGGATATGCTCATGATCGATATTTTTAAGTGCAGTCAAGAAATAGTCAAGCGATTGATTGACATCTTGTGCGAGGGTTATATTTTCTGACGCAATTGACTCTCTTAACCCATCAAACTTAGCTAATCTGAAGTTAGGGCCTTTTCGCAGTTTGTTGATGTTTTCAACTAAATCTCTATCAAAAAACAGATACAGTTGTGGTCACTAGTTCCGAGTGGTTTGCCTATTCGACGTTCGTGACATGCGAGTCGTTTGCACTAAATAGAATATTAAGAATGTTGTTACCTCTTGTTGGTGTCTTCACCATTTGGTTCATGAGCCTATCGTCTGCAAAATCAAGCAGACGTTAGCCGGTGGCAGTGCATTCGTCTGATTCCCAATCAATGTCGGAGATATTGAAGTCGCCAAGCAAAATACTGTGTTGTGTTGTGACAACATCAACGAGGGTGTTGTAAAGATCGATTTCATCTGCAACCTTGCTTTTAGAGGGGCGATAGACGAGAGTGATTTGACATTTTATGTTTATCGACTACTTGGATTGATACTATGTCATGCCTGTTGTTTGGAATGGTAACTTCTAATATTTGCAGAGTGTTTTTCACGCAAAACAGCACTTCTCCGCCCTCTCAGTCTTGTCAATCTCTGTGAAATAGTGAGTGAACGGGAAGAGTATATTCGCCTAAATAATGTCTGGTGCTCAATTTCATCCACGATTGTGTGATTGCTATGTCGATACTGTCATTCAATGCATGGATACCTAATTCCTCGAGTTTGTCTCTGAGACTTCTAGCGTTCACGTAATAACATTCGAGAGTACCGTTAGTCACATTTACTTGATTTGCTTGACTTTTTTTGCTTCTACTCTGAGGTCTTGTGTCGGAGCCAACACTTTCGTTTTCGTTTACACGGGTTGTAATAGCGGAGCTGCAACTACTGCGTCTAACTCGTATTTGTTGTTTATCTCGTGTTGAAACGGGCGGAGGTCGCTGTGTCGTTTCATCGGGCACTGCTGGCAATGTTGTTGGTATGATGTCATTTACGTTTTTTCACTTATTTTCGTTGACAAATTCTGCGTCGATGTTTTTAAGGATGTTTTCGATTGTATCAAGTCCATACGTGTTAATGCGAGCCTTGTTGGGGATTCTATTAAGGTTATAGTCTTTTGGGTCGATCATCGTATCTCAATGATCCGAGAAGGAGATTTTCTGGGCTTTGCAGAAAGTTGCTCGGCGATTGTTAAGTAAAATCATCTTGCTTAACTTGTATCTACTTTGGTTTGGATGGGGCAGGATGCCAGTGACATGGTAGTTCACGTGTGAATGTTTGATGTGTTTAGCATGACTTCATACGTTTTCCATGTCGATTCCTTTTGCAACCTGTCTTTAGCTCCGACTTGTATTATAATTATCTTAGATGAATATATCCTTTCCTTTGCGATTATGTTGCTTGATACCAATGGTAATTGGGCGAAATCAATCGACAGGTTCGGATTATGGCCATACGAAACAAATTAGTGGGAGCGATTTCATGCATTTGCAATTTTTTACCCCCAGAATGCATATTGTTCGGGCGATTCGACTCCATTCATTGAGTGTCTGACCAAGTCAGGCGATGGTCACCCGTGACCGCTCATACCTTTACATAATCACTCATGCGCGCCCTTGCTCCTGAGATGACCGCTCATGGAGGCCTTTGTACGATCATGCCCTCTCATGTCCATTAATGCCAGCTCATGCCCTTCATGTTGACCCTTGCCTGATTATACCCATCCATGACCACCGAGGTTGACCGCTGTCCGCAGATGTACGCCAATCGAATGCCTTTTTTTTCGCATCATGCTCTAAGCCCGACTAGACCCGCCCTTGTCTGCCCATTCCTTCTCATGGCGCTCGTGCCTGCTCATGCCAGTTCTTGCCCGCACATACCCCAACCATACTCATTAATGCCCACCCACGCCCACCCTCACCCACCCATGCCCACCCTCACCCACCCATGCCCACCCTCACCCACCCATATCCATCCTTAGCCCACCCGTACCAACCCATGTTAAACAATGCCTACCTATGCCCACACATTCCGACCCATGCTGATCCATGTCAACCAATGCCCACCTATACCCGTCCATGCTCGACCCTGCCTGCACATGACCTCCCATTCCATCACTTGCCCACCTATGCCAGGCCGATGGACACTCATGTCCGTTTATAACCGCCCATGCCTGCTCATACCCGCCCAATGTTGCACATGACCAATCAAGCCCGCTCATGCCCGCCCATGCCCGTCCATGCCCGCTCATGCCTGCCCATGCCCACCCATGCCTGCCCATGCCCGCCCAAGCCCGCTCATGCCCGCCCATGCCCGCTCATGACCGCCCCTACCTGCCCATGCCCGCCCATGCTCACCCATGCCCGCCCATGCCCGCCGATGCCCGCTCATGCCCGCCCATGCCCACCCATACCCGCCCATGCTAGCT
>SDVV010008686.1:0-17083 GCA_016164225.1 Gammarus roeselii | reverse complement strand
CGGGGTGGTGTTGGCGGCCGGTGTGGTGTTGGCGGCCGGTGTGGTGTTGGCGGCCGGGGTGGTGTTGGCGGCCGGGGTGGTGTTGGCGGCCGGGGTGGTGTTGGCGGCCGGGGTGGCGTTGGCGGCCGGGGTGGTGCTGGTGGCCGGGGTGGTGCTGGTGGCAGGGGTGGTGCTGGTATTTACGGCGGTCATGGTCTGGGTGGTGGTGGTGGCCGTGGAGCTCTAACGGGTTTGTGTCGTCCCGGGTGGCTGTGGTGGTGCTTCAAACTAGTTAGCCGGTCCTTGCAGATGAATTTCACTCTTTTGCGGTTCTGCTGTCAATTTAAATTCTCTTACAAATAAGATCCCTTATGTTGGTCATATGGTGTAGCAGTGGGATTTGCAATTGGTCGGTGTGTGTGAGTATTGGTCAACCCCTTCTGTGTTATCTCCTTTGTTGATTTGCCAGGGTTTCAGCTTGTGAGGGGAGATGTGGTAGGGGAAATGAAGAAGCATTGAGTCTGCTTGTATGATGCAAACAATTTGGAGTTTATGTCAATTGAGGTGCATTGGCCCAATGTTGCTCCTGTTTTCCTCCTTGATTATGATGTTTCAGTTGTAGTGGTTTACTGCCCGCCATCCTATTCAGCTGAGGAGAACGCTGAACTGATTGAATTCTGGCTTGAGTTTTGTGTTGGCAGGGAGGTTGTTGAACATGGTGATTTTAACTTGCTCTCATTGGATTGGTCTGCAGATATTTTTGATAATTATATTTCTCCCATTGATTCTCAGTATCTTGACTTTTATTCTTCTTGAACTCACTCAGTGGGTGAGGAAAAGTACTTTAGTTGATTTGGGCAGCATTCTTGACCTGGTGCTGACCACAGAGGAGGATCAGGTGTCTTCTGTGGCAGTTTTGCCTCCTCTCCCAGGATGCCACCATGCCCCTATCAAGTTGGTTATGTGTTCTCGTGGAGATTACAAAAGTATGAGAGAGGTTCTAACAGATGTTAACTGGCATTATGAGTTCCTGAAGGGTAAGGAATCCAATGTTGATGCACCTGGTCCTATGTTGGAGCAACAACTATAAAAAAACTCCACAGAGGAAATGGTTAGAAGTAGATTAAAGCTGATTGCAGCTAGAATAAATTTTATATATCATGTATTTATGCCCACCCATTATCAAAACGAAAGAAAAAAATACACATAGTAGAATTTATGCTTTGAAGTTCACAAATTGTAATTTCTTCATTTTTCTTAGCAGAAGCTAAGAATTATGTGTTTAAATAATTGCAAATTGATTCCATTTAATATGATTAATTCCACTGTTTTGCAAGACGATTGTTGGGCATCCTACGTAACCTCATACATTTACACAACTTATAAAAAAATTATGGGGAAAAGGTGTGGGGCGGGGGTATGCATCAACATAGGGTCCCCCCAAAGGGGTGGTCCAGTGTTGGCGCACTTTTTCAAATCATTAAAAATAGATCCTTACGGGCACATGCATAACATAGGATAATGGATATTATTAACAGTGGCCATAAGGTTCATTTAGCTATTATACTTTCTGGGCAACCCTGCGTCAACATAGGGCCAACCTGCGTCAAGATCGGGTCAGCAGAGTCCATCAACACTGGGCCATTCAGACTGGAAATGCCCAATGCAGAGCAGAGTTACTCCATATAGTGATCCTTGTGGAGTTATGGAAAATTTATCAACCACGGAGTTGCACATACTTCACAGCTCACGCTGCCAAGTTTGGTACAGACGCAATACCTTTTCTGCACAGATGTTGAGCAGGGGAGAGGGAAGAGAGGTGTACAGATGTAGCTGTGGAGTAGCACAGACCCTCTCACTTTGGCTGCAATCCAGATACTGACAAGCGCGCAGCAAGAAACCTTGTGAGTCTGAGTCAAGACTGCGAGTTCCCAAGCAGTGGCGTAGTGCAAAAATACTCCGCTGCTTGGCAGTGGTGTGCTCTGTTCAAGACTGCCAGTTCCCAAGCAGGGGCATAGTTCAACAATACGGTTGGCAGAGCGTGCTGAGTGAAGTTGGGTTTATATACTTGAAAATATCATATCAAATAACATGCGTCAACTAAGGGCATTGCGGAAAGTGTTGATGTACCAGGTTCTTGCCGCCTTCTACACTGAAGAAAGGGAAAATATTTTCATGAACATATATCAAGGAATGACAAATTTTCTGATTGTTTAGGCCTATATCCAACATTCTTGGCCTTAGGTGCACAGAGGATCAACTTTTGCAAACCTATGGCAAGATTGCTGATCTGGTGGACATTGGGATAGTGGTTGATGTGGTCTTCCTAGATTTCTCAAAGGCGTTTGATGTCAATCACTCAGTTTTGTTGGACAAGTTGAGATGTGTGGACCTTCCTGGAGGATTATTGAACTGGATTTGTAGTTTTCTGATTGGGAGGCAAATGTGCGTTTCTGTGGGTGGAGTTGTCAGCAAATTTTGGGAGGGGACAAGTGGGGTGCCCAAGGGATCTGTGCTGGGTCCGCTGTTGATTTTGCTATACGTCAGTCATGTTGCGTCAGGTGTGGTTTTTGAGTAGAAGGTTTTATCTGACTACTTCAAACTTAATTTGAGGTTCCCACGCAATGTGCTAGAAGTTTGCCTGGGTGTGTCTTCTTTGTTGAAGGACCTGAATTTGGTTCAGTCTGTGTTGCTGTAATGGAATCTCTTGTTGAACATCAACAAGTGTGTCTATATGCTTTTCTATAGGGGGTCGCATCGAATTGGAGCAGCTTGGTGATGCAATTGCTTATAATTTGCATGGTGTAGCACTCAAGCCTGTCGATTCCTGCAGGGACAAGGGAGTGCTTGTACGCTGCGGTTTCATCTCCATGAGAGGAGAGCAGAAAGAAAAGCTTCCACACTAGCGACCAGTCTGCTCCACTCTACTGTCAATAGGAGTTCTGTTTTCATGGTGTCCTTGTTTGTTACTCATATATGACCTATCTTGGACTACTGCTCATGTGTGTAGAATGTGTGATATTTGGAGGATTTGAGACTGTTGGAGTCTGTGCAGAGACGGTGGACTAGGGAGATTCATTTGTGTGGTGTGGAATATGGTGAGCGGCTCAGAGCTTTGCAGTTGTTTTCTGTGAAGAGGAGGTTGTTGCGTTTGGATCTGGTGAAGTTTAGAAGATTTTTCATTGTTCTTTGGATTCAGGTTTGCCTGCTCTATTTAGGAGAGCTCCAGATATTTATACACGTGGGCATTCTTTCAAGCTGGTGGTTCCTTGCTGCAAGACGGACTATAAACCCAGATTCTTTTATTCTTGCTGTGTGCACGTTTGGAACAGACTGCCCCCTTATGTGGTTCAATGTGATTTCCTTTGTGGCTTCAAGAGGACCTTGTCTGAGGAGTTAGGGGAGGTGTTGTATGAGTTTTTCTGAACCCAATTGAGACTTAATTTTCAATTTTTTTGTGTGTTTCTGCCAGTTATGTTCAATTGTTGACTGATTTCAGTGTTATTTTTTCTTGACCTATCAAGCACATTTCGACCAGTGTCCTGCTGCAGTTTTTGTGCCTCAATGTTCTTTTTGATTGCTGGCGCGCCAAGGTATACTGCCTCTCATGCCTGCTTTGCCCTGTTAGTGAGGCTGTCAGACCTGTGGGGGGCGGCAAAGGGTGGGATACAAAGGTGAGATTCTTTCGCGGTTCTGGCATTTGTGCCTCCTGTCTTGTGCTCTGTACTCTGGCTATGCTGGCTTGTTGGGCGGTCTCAAGGCCACCAAGGTGAGAAGGTGAGATTGCGGTTCAAATTTGAACCGTGTTGTTATTGATCCTGTCTCTCAGCATCATTCCAGCTATGTTCCTCAAATATTCTATTTCAAAAAACATTCCTCTTCTCATTTCTGACCATAACCCACCATGTTTCAGTTCTGTAGAGCACAGTTGGGACAACTACACCTTCATACAACCCTCTCTTCGATTCCATTGCCAATGTGCTACAGCACATTACGCAAGTCAATGCACCCAACACTTTACACCCTTCCTTCACTCGCAACTTCACTTCAGTTCCCATGGAAGCCCAGATACTAAAAACACTGAACTTCCTCCAATAACTCTCTATTTAGAACGGCACTAACTCTGCTTGCATTGACAGTCTTTGAGCATCTCATTACTTTGCTTTTACCCACGTTCACTCAAAACTTTTTCCCCTCACACACTCTACCAAACTCCAACATTAGCCTACACAGCGTCTCTTCTAAATTTGCAACTCAAGCCATATCATCAGCTAACAGTAACTGGCTCAACTGCCAAACTGCACCCATTTATCACTTTTTACCTCACCTTTGCAGCCCCCATAGCACTGCCAACAGGGCAAGCAAGCATGGGAGGCAGCATACTTTGGCGTGCCAGAACTCAAAAAGAACAACATGGCACAAAAACTGCAGCAGGACGCTGGTCGGAATGGGCTCAACAGGTCAAAGAAAAACAACACCAATGTTTGTCAACAATTGCACACAACTACTTCCACCAGCTCAAAGCTAAACTGAAAACACTTGTATGCACCTCCTCAACCACTCCGTTTGTGTAGAGATTGAACAACCTGGAAGACATAACACAGCTTTGTCTCAGACCCACATCACTGTGAACCAATCACTTGCCTCAATCCCCACTCTGACACATGCTCTGCTGTCAACATAGAAACTCTGAACCGCTGTCAACAGATTTCCGCTCACTCCACGCCAATGCAACTCACTCCACAGTGTTTCCCTGTCAACCCTGGCATAAGCTTTTTCCCAATCCACGAAGGCCCAGAAAAAATCTTTTCCCTTTGCAAGGTTGCTACATCTTACAGATTTGTCTCACTGCAAAAATCAGATCTGAAAACCCTCTACCACTCCTTAAGCTACACTTCCTTGCCAATTGCACTATCCAAACAGTCTCAAATCCACTTCAACAGCAATCTCCCATTCAACTTACTGATCACACATAACCCTTATCCTATTGGTCAGTATTTTCCCAAACAACTCAACAACTACACATAAAACTGATACCTCTAGAGTTGCAGCATTCATTTCTATCTCCGTTGCCTTTTTACAGCAGAACAAGACAAGCACTGCGCCACTCAATCAACACCAGCCATTTGACAATTGTTACTCCACCCCTTTTCAGGCACTTCATTGCAATGCAAAGTGGTTATGGCCTAAAATATTAATTTTGTGCAGGAATTGTAGCGTTTCAGAAAAATAAAGAGCACTCACCCAGAAAATAGCTCCAAGGGACAGTATTTGCTGCGCTGGCTCACTGCACCGCTATCACACTAATGAAAAATTGAAGACAGGATTAGTTCTCAAAAAACTTTGATGCAGGCATTTCTGAGATTTAGTCAATTTGGGAAAATGTTTCATATTGTGAGGACTTTGAATGAACAAAAAATGTCTCACTGGTAGAGCATGGTACAATGGTCAACAAAAATTACTAGAACAAGTATACTTGTAAGTACAAAAGCTTACCTTGAGGTATTGCTTAAGACAAAAGCGACATAGCTGCATAGAGCCTCCCTCAACTGGCTCAAGAAAGCCCTGCTTGGGCTTCAGTTCCACACACACCGTCATGGGAGAATGGAAGAGAAGAGTAGCATTGGTGGTAGAGAGAGGACCTTGTGTGGTGGGCAATGGAACATCCATAGTGGGGAAAGGAATATCAGTGATGGGCAGTGAAGCTTTGGCAATGGGAAGAGGAGCACCAGTGGTGGAAAGAGGAGCACCAGTGGTGGAAAGAGGAACACCAGTGGTGGAAAGAGGAGAACCAGTGGTGGAAAGAGGAGAACCAGTGGTGGAAAGAGGAGAACCAGTGGTGGAGAGAGGAGTGGCAGTGGTGGAGAGAAGAGTGCCAGTGGTGGAGAGGAGAGTGCCAGTGGTGGAGAGAAGAGTGCCAGTGGTGGAGAGTAGAGTGCCAGTGGTGGAGAGAAGAGTGCCAGTGGTGGAGAGAAGAGTGCCAGTGGTGGAGAGAGGAGTGCCAGTGGTGGAGAGAGGAGTGCCAGTGGTGGAGAGAGGAGTGCCAGTGGTGGAGAGAGGAATGCCAGTGGTGGAGAGAGGAATGCCAGTGGTGGAGAGAGGAGTGCCAGTGGTGGAGAGAGGAGTGCCAGTGGTGGAAAGAGGATTGCCAGTGGTGGAGAGAATGCCAGTGGTGGGGAGAGTAGTGCCAGCGGTGGGGAGAGTAGTGCCAGCGGTGGGGAGAGTAGTGCCAGCGGTGGGGAGAGTAGTGCCAGAGGACGGAGGAAGAGTGCCAGTGATAGGAGGAAGAGTGCCAGTGATGGGAGGAAGAGTGCCAGTGATGTGAGGAAGGGCTCCAGGAATATGTGGAAGGGCACTAGAGGTGTGAGGAAGGGCACTAAGGGTGTGAGAAAGGGCGCCAGGAATGTGAGAAAAGGCACCAGGGGTGTGAGGAAGGGCGCCAGGGGTGTCAGGAAGGGTGCCAGGGGTGTGAGGAAGGGTGCCAGGGGTATGAGGATGGATGCCAGTAGTATGAGGGTGAATACCAGGGCTGTGTGGAATGGCACCAAGAGGAAGCATATCGGGGAATGAAGCACCGTTTACATTCAGAGCAGATAGTAAACCAGATTCAATTCCTTTGGTAACACTTGAACAGTCATCTTTGTGGAGCAAGCTACCCAGAATAGTCAATAAAGTTTTAAAATAATAATCCTCAGAACAAACAGGCGTAGAGTTGAAATGAAATCCAATATTTTGCGCAGTATGGAGATTCATTTTCTCATTATCAAACATTTCACTGGCAATACTGGCATGTAATGAGCTGCAAGTAACAGTTGCCAGTTGACCCCATTCAGTGAAAAGCAACTGACACAGTTTCAATTTCTCCTTTCTCTTTTTAGCTTGCATGTCTATGAGACTCTCTTGCAGAAAGTGGGATGGAACAGCAGCCTCTTTGGGTGCAACACATTCTTTGATGGAATTAGTGGAAGAAACATCAGCCTCTGCAGCACAGCTAACACTGCTGAAATCTTGGCAACCTCCATCAATCATATTGCAGGTGACTTCATCTTCAGTATGATGGTTCAATTTCTGAGATTCATTCCTCACTATTGCACCACCAAGACGTGAACATTTGTAACAAAAACAGCCCCCATCAATATAATTGCCATCTAGGGTGTTGTTTCCATTAGAAGACCGATGAATACCATCGGCATACAGAGGAGAATGTGATAGGCTGGCAACCCCTAAGCAGTTCTTGGTTTCAGTCCTGGAGTTCTCGGTGCATACACTACTGCCTCTTCTTGAGAAGGCAGATGCTGATCCATCTCTCTTCAAGTTGGCAATAAATGAGTTTGCTTCTTTTATATTGGCTTCCAAATCATCCTTGCTGTCAAATCTTTGACAATGCACCAATTCTTTTCTCTCAGAATCTGCTGTTGACAAATCATGAGCACAGCGATTTTGGAAGGTTGTTGAAGCATCAGCACACATCACTGCAATGCCAAAAGGGTTGATAGTTTTGTGCCGTCGCCCCACTGAAATTGGAAGGAATCCAATAGGAAAGAAGTTAGTAAGAAAATTTAACTTGGGAAAAACAACAAATTTAAAAATGATAATGTGGACTACAGTGTATAAACCTTGGCATTTGGAAACTCTCTTTGAATATGGCATGAAGAGCAACACCAGCAAAAAGATAAGATCAGAGCCAAATGTCTGGAAAAAAGAAATATCATAGACCTCTATGCAATGTGATAGAGGCCCTAAAAATGAATCAATAAACATGCTTCCTTTAATAAAGAAACCCTCAGGAAAAAAATGCTCTTCATTTGTATTAGTCTATGTATGCCAATGGTAATTAAACTTGAGTTCATGATACAAAAAAATATATAAATAACTTACAAATTTGAGTGTAGCTTCAATAAATCAACAAAATTGAATGAAAATAATTATGTAGCTATGTAATTATTCATAATTATCAATATTAGAAATTCAAGAGCTCATCAACTGTGAAAAGAAAGTGAGAAGTCACCTTCTTATTGGTAGCAGATGGAGATGACCTGATAATTGGTTATGCTTCTATATCAGCTCTTGGTATGGTCTGTCATAATAAGCAGCAGAGTTTCCCAGCATGAAATAAAATAAGGAACCAGAGGAAATACCCACACAAAGTTGACAAAAGCAATCTACAAAGTCCTGTTCATGACTAATCAAGAGATGAATCAGCTGTTTCTGAAATGGATAACAGCCTAAATAGCAAAAGACAGAACAAAAGGACTTCAAATCTTCCAGAGTTACATTCAGAGCTTATATTTTCAATGATGAGATAAGATTTTTTACCAGAAAGGTACATTTCAAAGGTTACAGATAGCTATTAGCTATCTGATAAGTAAAAATTTCCTATATATGTTCTGGGCAGTTTGAACATAAAATTTGAAATCATCATGATTAATACAGTAGTAACCCCATTAGTACACTGGGTAGCAAGCACACATGAGAGTGATAACTTAATCTTCCTTATTTTGGATAACCTAATTAACATATCCCCCAGGTTATCCCTTGTGAAATGACTGTGGAGAAAACCTGATAGGTTTTTGTAAGGAGCAGGAGTTGGTGGTCAGGAAAAGTTTATTCAAGGAGCAAGATATTCACAAGTACACATGGGTAAGGATGGCCCATGGTGCAATTGTGGAGAGAGCACTGATGGATTTTGTGCTGATATCAAGGAGAGTGGTGGGGAGGCTGTTGGATGTGCGGGTGTTGAACGGGGAGGACAAAGGAGTGTCTGACCATCTGCTGGTGGAAGGTAGATTAAGAGTGGAGCAGAAGTGGAAAGGCAACAAACGAGTGGGAGGAGGGAGAGAGGTAGTGAAAGTGAGTGGTCTGAATGTGAAAAGTGGAGCCAAGGAGTTCCAGCAGGCATTGAAGGAAGAATATGGCAAAGTGAGAGGAGAAGACCTGAGAGATGTGGAGGAAGAATGGGAGACATTAAAAGATGCGTTGCTGAGATGTGCGAAGAAGATGTGGGGTGCGTGCTGTGTGGGAGGGTGCAGGAGGAAAGGCTGCAAGTGGTGGAACGAGGAGGTCAAACTGACGGTGGCACGGAAAAGAGGAGCGTTTGAGGACTGGTTGCAGGTGAAGTCGGAAGTGGCTCATGCAAGCTACAAAGAGAGGAGAAACGAGGTGAAGCGGGTGGTGAGGAGAGCCAAAAGGGACGCTGATGCCAGGTGGGGCAGACGATTGTGCCAGAATTCTGAGGAGAATAAAAAGATGTTCTGGAAAGAGGTGAAGAGGGTGACAAAGGGAGAGACAGGAAAGGAGGAAGTGGTGAAAGATAAAAATGGCCAGTTGTTGTTGGAAAGTGGTGATGTACGGAGGAGGTGGGCCAAGTATTTTGATCAGTTGTTAAATATCAAGGATGAGAGAGAGGCTGACATTGTTGCTGTGGGTGGTATTGCTTTGATGCCAGTTTTGGGAGAAAGACTTGTTGTGGACATAACCAGGGAAAAGGTGCAGGAGGCGGTGGACGTGATGAAAGCAGGGAAAGCCCCTGGTTTGGATGACGTTGCAACCGAGTGCCTGAAGAAGGGTGGAGTAACGATTGTCAAATGGTTGGTGAGGTTACTGAACTTGTGTTTTGTGGCAGGCGTGGTACCAAGTGAGTGACTCAGTGCCTGCATTGTTCTGCTATATAAATGCAAAGGAGATATAAATGAATGCTGCAACTTGAGAGGTATCAGTCTGTTATGTGTGGTTGGTAAGTTGTACAGGAGAGTGCTGATCAAAAGTATTAGAGACTACGGACTGCACAATTGGAGAGGAACAGTGTGGCTTTGGGAGTGGTAGAGGGTTTACCAATCAGATTTTTGCAGTGAGACAAGTCTGTGAGAAGAACCTTGCCAGAGGAAAAAATGTGTTCTAGGCTTTCATGGATCTGGAGAAGGCATACGACAGGATTGACAGGGAAGCGCTGTGAAGGGTGTTGCGTTTGGATGGAGTGGGCCAACATCTGATGAAAGCGGTGCAGAGTTTCTATGCTGACAGCCAAGCATGTGTCAGAGTGGCAAACAAGGTGAGTGATTGGTTCACAGTGAAAGTGGGACTGAGACAAGGCTGCGTGATGTCTCCCTGGCTGTTCAATCTCTATATGGATGGAGTAGTCAGGGAGGCGAACGCAAGTGTGATGAGTTGTAGCTTGGAACTGTTGGAAGCAAATGGGCGGAGTTGGCAGTTGAGCCAGTTGCTATTTGCTGATGATACGGCCCTGGTTGCAGATTCGGAGAAGCTATGTAGGCTAGTGTCTGAGTTTGGTAGAGTGTGTGAGAGGAGGAAGCTTCGAGTGAACGTCAGTAAGAGTAAAGTAACGAGATGCTTGAGGACTGTAGATGCAAGCAAAATTAGTGTCACCCTAAATGGAGAGCTCATGGAGGAAGTTCAGTGTTCTAAGTATCTGGGCTCCTATGTGGAGATAACTGAACTAGTGGAAACTGAAGTGAAGGCGCGAGTGAAGGGGTGATGTAAAGTGTTGGGTGCACTAAAGAATGTAATGAGCTGTGGGACATTGGGGATGGAAGCAAAGAAAGGGCTGTATAAGGTTGTTGTTGTCCCAACTGTGCTCTACGGAGCTGAGGCTTGGGTGGTGGGAGCAGAAGAGAGAAGAAGGTTGAATGTTTTCAAGATGAAATGTTTGAGGAGCATGGCTGGAGTTACGCTGAGAGGCGGGATCACCAACGTTGTGGTTCAAAACAGAACAGGGATGGTGTAGAAGTTGGAGGACAGAGTGGATTCGCGTGTTCTGGGATGGTTTGGGCACATGGAGAGGATGGATGAAGGGAGATTGGTGAAAAAGGTTATGAATGCAGAGGCAAGTGGACGCAGGCCTAGAGGCAGACCGAAGTTTGGGTGGATGGATGGTGTGAAGCAGCCCTTGGGAAGGAGAGACATGAATGTAGAGGTGGCGAGAGAGAGTGCAATGAACTGGCGTGAGTGGAGAATGGTTGTGAATAGTAGATTTTGACACTGCTCTGATGTGCTCTCCCGCCCTTGGCATCCCGCTGTCGTGATGGTCTTGGGTGGGGGGGGAAGGGGGGCCCGGCCATTGTGACGCGACGGGGGTAAACCAGTGATAACTGTCAGGCCCTGCTGCTGACGACTGATCCTAAGACTACACTCGTGACCCAGAGTTAATGTTGAGGGTGTACCTGCTGGACCCTTTAGCACAAAGGGCTAAGTTGTGTGAGTGTGAGCGTATGAGGGTGTATGGTGCGCCTTGCAGTCGGCCACCCCCCTTTCTGGGGGATGCGAACTAGTGTCTGTATCTGTATCAATAAGACACTTCCAAAGCTAAATAAGTATGGTATCTGCCAAATTGTAAGCACATGAGCTGTTGAACAGCAGAAGATTCAATTAAATTGGGCAATTAGCAATCAGATGAATGCAAATTTGGCTCAACAATTCTTTCTGAAAGAAGCAAGATGTATCAAATTTATGCTCACAAGAAATGTCACTTATTTTAGCATGTTGTGTTTCAATACTGCATTTTCTGCGTAGTGGAGCTAAACATTGAAGTCTTGTGGAAGGTAGATACTGAACCAATTATTCTTGTAACACATTCATGGTCCAGAATTCCATCATTTTGGGTACAAGCAGTGTTGAATATGCATTAACAAAAAATGTTGGTATCTAAATTAATTGTTTACCATAATTTTAATTATCAACTTGTTCATATCCAGACACCTCAATCTCCTCTTATACACTCACACAACCAAGCTCTTATGAGCTCAAGGGTTCGGGTGGAAGATTCCGCAACGCACACTTAGTAACAAGTGCATTACGAGGTCAGTGTCATCAGCAAGGCAAGACACTGTAACTGGTTCATCCCTGCCACGTCATAGTGACCTCCCCACCACCCACGACCATCCTGTTTCTCAACAAGATGGCAAGGGCAGAAAAGCAGATCACAGCAGCATAAAACAGTCCTCCATTTACAACTATTCTCCACTCACCACTATTCATTGCACGTTCTCTTGCTACCTACACACTTGAGTCTCTTCTTCCTAAAGCTTGTTTCACACCATCCATCCACCCAAACTTTGGTCTACCTCTTAGCCTATGTCCACTCACCTCTGCCTTCATCACATTTTCACCCATCTTCTTTCATCTTCACTCACCATGTGTCCAAACCCTCTCAGAATAGGTGAATTTACTCTGTCCTCAAAGTTCTCAACCATCCCGGTTCTAATTCAAAGATTGTTGTTGATCTCGGCGTCACTGCAGCCATACCTCATACACATTCCATCTACAAAACATTGAACCTACTTCTCTCTACTGCTCTCACCCCCCCAAGTCTCTGTTTAGTAGAGCACAATTGGGACAACTACACTCTCATACAACCCTCTCCTTGCTTCCATGTGACTTCTCATACAACCCTCTCTTTCTTAACTCGTGACTTTATGTCAGTTTCTACTAGTTCAGTCTTCTCCCCACAAGAGCCTTGATACTGAAAACACAACTTTCTCAAATAACTCTTTATTCAAGAAAAATCCTCAAACATCACATTACTTGATTTTTACCCATGTTATTTCAAAGTTCTATTCTCACACACCACTTCACAAGACTTTGATACTAGATTACACAGCTCCTACCTTTGTTTCTTACCTTTTCAGCCCTCTCCAGCAGCGCCACAAACCGGTGAGGAGCAGCTTCTCGCTGGCTTGTGATGCTGCTGGAGAGGGCTGCATACGTAGAAACATGCAAAAGAATCGCGCAGATGCATCCCACGCAGGCACACACACACATGCATGCACGCATGCACACATAAACCCACGCAAAAAAAAGGGAAGGGGCAAAACAACCCACAAGAAGATGGCGCACCCAGCAGGTTGATCCCAGAGCTAAGACACCAGCATGTTACAGACGGACTCCCAAACCTTAACAAACTCAAACAGAACATCACCCAGACATTTGGCAAGCAGCCCCTTGAATGTAGTCAAGGAATCAGACCTTACAAAACTTGAAAGGCTAATCCACACCTGAACACATTGTGCTCCAAAGAATCTCCTTATGATGTCGGTATTGCTTCAGCCCGCATTAAAAGCTTGTGGGAATGGTCTCGTGTTCTCACATGCGCTTTCAGGAAAATACCACAAAAGTTGGCACCACCATCCAACCCGCAGTTGATCTTTGAGTATTTAATGAGGTCCACCCTGAGAAACCTTCTCTCATAGAAAATAAGCCATGTTGCTTCAGTCTGTAAAAGTAATCCAATTTAGCCAGACCATCCAGTCTTTGTCCATCTCCTCTGCACAGACTTGAGCAATCTCAAATCCCCAAGAAGACGCACATTCCACACCAACAAACTGAAATCCATGATAGGCCTGATGTGCAGAAGAAGTTCAGTAATAGTACTATAGTTCAGTAATACTATCAAAGTTTGGTTCAGTTTCTATTAGTTTAGTCTTCTCCACATGGGAGCCCAGATACTTAAAACATTGAACTTTCTCCAAAAGCTATATTTAGGACACTAATTCATTTGCATCAACATTCCTTGTGCATCTCACACTTCACTTTCACTCAAGTTCACTCAAAGCTTCCTCCTCTCACACTCAACGAAAACTTTGATAATAGCCTTAGCTGAATTTGTACATTTTTGACTGGTCGTTCTTTGAGGGTTGCTGTTGATTGGTGTTGTGTAGTGAGTCAAGGAGGGGAGGTTAGCAGTGTTCTGCAGGGTTTGGAGCTGGGCCATGTGCTATTTCTTATCTACATTAATCACATCACAAATGGAGTGCTGTGTTCTTTTAAAACATTTGCTGATGACTACAAGCTGTATCTGCGGTTTGCAGTTGGATCATGACAGAGTCAGCGCAGTTGCTTTGTCTTGGAACTGTAGGCTGACCTTGGAGAAGTGTGTGGTGTTGAGGTTTGTTTGTGGGTTTGCTAAGCAGACAGACAAGGATCTGTTAGCTCTGTACTATTTGAGTAGGATTCTACTGAAGTTTGTTTAATCCCACAGGGACCTTGGTGTGGTGGTGGATAAGAAAACAACCTGCTGAGATCCACCGTTGTAATGGGACTACCATCCCAACTTGCCCCTAATCATGTGTTTCTATTTTTACAGAGAGAGCAGAGCTTAGCCTGACCACTAATTCTGCCATTGAATCATCAGTTGAATTATTGCCTGAAGCTGAAGTTGCACCAATCATCATTTGGCTTTGGGACCAAAGCAGGACTTAGCACTTGTTGGCAGCACACAGTGCACCTGACAACATGGGTGAGTGCTGTGGGTCAACTTGTGGATGGTTTCTGAAGGCAGGATTTTGGTTTATGCATTATTTTGTTATGATTATTTCTGTGAGGTTACATTCTCAAACTTTTAGGGATCTTCTCTGTTTTAATTCAAGAATTGTTATTCATTCAAAGCTGCTTGTTACTCCAGAAAAGAGTATATATTTCAAATTGCAAAAGTTTAATGGAATTGAGATGGTCGATATGAGAGTTTAATGTAATTGGTACTGAATTTTCATTCATGTGAGTTATCATTTATGAGTCTCAATATGAAGCTAGTGATGTCATTGTAGCGAGATGCATAGCATGCCGTCTCCTTTTAGTCATGTACACCAAATGCAGACTGTGTTGTTTACGTGCAGTAGACAACCAAAATACCACCATGTCCCTGACTTGCATTATTTTTACTTTCATAACTCGTTATAAATAGTTTTTGCAAATGTGGGTCGACCTCCTCACTTGTCAGCTGCGAAGAAACTGATTATTGATGTGGTTTCTGCCCAGCTGACCCTCCGATAGTTGATACGATAACCGCTAGGCGGGCCCGGGTCGTGGACGAACGTGATGTATGTTTACATAAGTCGGTGTAGCGCGGCGGAAGAGAGCAGTTCTAGTCGTCAAGTCGTTGAGTAAAGTCGTCTTCTGGCTGTTCCTGCACGAATGAATTAGAATTTAAGCAGCAGTTGTTGTTGAGCCATTAGCAAAGGAGGTTGTCTGCAAGTTGCTCCGTTGCGATCTAAATTATTATTAAAGCAGTGTTGTCCATGTGGTGTTGAGCGCGGATGTACCAGTGTTTTGTACAATCCCAAGGTATACAATTTGTGAACGGTTGTAAGTGATATTCTTGGCTAGTACCTTTATGTTGTTCCTAATTTATATTATTGCCATACCAGAGATTTTGAGGTTACCAATTGTCTTTAGACTTATCTATTGATTATAGTAAATAAGTTTACGACGTCAGCTAACTTATCCTTAGCAAGTCAAGTAAACGCTGAGAGTCTTAGTAAATCAATATTACTTTATCGGGTGAATTGCCTATTGTTATGGCAGTATTAAATTACAGATGGTTACAGGAAACAAATTACTAATTGTTCTTGAAGCTATTTGGCAAGTTCTTCATATTTGCTGAACTGATTGTTGTACGTGCGTTCCCATGAATACCCTTTAGTCATACACCTTATCATAAATCCTATAGCATTGAGTGCTTGTTTATTAATTGCCTTAGCTTTCTTATTCATTGTTAGTGTTAAATCAATATATTAAATAAACTACATTGAACTATCGTGATCATTTGTCAAGTGCCTTGTCTTGCGGCCATCACTGTGTCGTACCTCGTAGTTGTCTGAACGGCGGGTCAACGCTTGGTGGTGGATTGTTTGCTAGTACATATACTTTGATGAAATCCCCAACTACGCGACTTCAATTTATTTTGGGTACAACGTTCGGGATTAGTACACAGTCATATACCGGACCTCCTTACGTAGAGTTACAAGATAGGGCAATTTCCTTGCATTGAAAGTTGCTTATTGTATAAGACTGAATACTTTGGGTGATGTCCCGGCGAGTTATAAACGCCAGTACGTAGACGGACGTGAGGCAATTTATGAACACACCGGGCGAACTTTGGAACTTCAGTATTGTTACCATTCGGATTCCGTATGTTCGTGGATAATTATCACCGACGTGAGGCGATCCCACTGTTTATGGTCACCATAGTAATTAGGCCTCTTACTGGGGAAATTGCATTTCATTATTGAATTCATCAGTAGTCGTAAGCGCCTAGGGACATAGCTGTGGATCAACTCGGAACTTCATTGACTCGTATTTGGGAATGGACGAACATAGGAAGAGTACTCGAGCTGAACAGCAACATCATTTGTCAGACCTACCAAACTCTGTGGAGGGGGAACTTCAAGTTGATGGATCGCCAATTACCGGAATTCTGCGTGCCTATGCTGCTCGAGATAGCCAGTCCTGACAAATTGGTGTAGTTTAGAATTAGTTTAGGTAAGCCCCCTCCTATTACATCATAATTCATTAAGTTATTTTTCAAAGTGCAATTTTTTTTTGTACCTATTCATTTCCCAAAGAAGGATGAGTGGTTTAAACTGCTATCATCTTGATGGAAATGTAGATATCCCTTAATCTGATCTTATTAATCAGAATACAATTTGAATCAATGTGCCAAAGATGGATAAACATCTACTTGATGTCAAATATGGTTGCTGTGTGTTTTGATTGGTATTTGTATTTGCCATTTCTGTTTTGTTTGCAGGAAGCTTCAAAGCTCTACCTACCACAACACCTACACAATTCTTCCATAGCTATTGTTACTGGGTTTTGTTATGGTGTAGCTATATATGTCTATCCATATTGTGTTCTGGTGTTCAAGTGTTTTCTGTCTTGGGGATTATCCCCACACATCTGCCTTAATGCTGTCCTCTGTTGTTATACGTGGCTATTAATTGCACCTTGTGTGTAATTGTCTGGAAGCTACTTTGCTATTGGCGTGATAGCTACTGAATTGAAGGAAATACATGCTTCTTATGGTGCACCAGTGGTTTAACTGTGCTGCCCTGATAAGTATAATTGCCACATCTGGCAGTAAATGGTAAAGTTACTTGGTGAACATGTTGAACTGAACTGTGTTCAGTTATTATTCAGAACTGTTATAGGTTGCTGTTGCAAGCATTCAGAGATCTATTTTTCAACGGTGCAAAAACTCGTAACTGCTTAATAGAGATGCCAGTGTTTTATACGGAATGTTATTGGTATAGTCATGCAAAACAGCATGGTGGTGTGAGTGGAGCAGAAAAAATATCACTGTATGATTTTATATATA
>SDVV010008685.1:0-17084 GCA_016164225.1 Gammarus roeselii | reverse complement strand
TTGTTAGGTATAATTCATAATTCGATATTCAACATAAGCGTGATGTCATCAAGACGCGTTATGCCGTCAAAACGTCCTTGAGATCCGAGCTGCAAAACAGCGCTGGAGATCTGCGCTGCAAAACAGCCCTGGAGATATGAGGTGCGATCCAGCCCTGGATATATGGGGTGCGATAAAGCCCAGGAGATATGGTGTGAGCGGAGCACTGGCGAGGCCCCGCCCACCTATCCCAACAGCCAATGAGTCAGCGGAGCTCTGACGATGCCCCGCCCCGCGTAACCCAGCAACCAATGAGTGAGCAGCCTCGCACGTTGGTTACTCCGACACCCCCCTCCCAGTCAATGAGAGCATCCTCGGACGGTGCTCGGGACCCCGTTCACGGTATTTGCGGCAGTGTCTTACGTGCAGCTGTTTGAAGTGGACCTGCGTTCGATTGTGCTCCCGAGGTTAGTTATATGAGGTGAACTTATATATATTTTATTTTAGTATCAGTAATAATAATAATAAAAGCT
The DNA here is from genome assembly GCA_016164225.1 of Gammarus roeselii. Taxonomy (NCBI): domain Eukaryota; kingdom Metazoa; phylum Arthropoda; class Malacostraca; order Amphipoda; family Gammaridae; genus Gammarus; species Gammarus roeselii. The sequence continues at coordinate 16,572 of SDVV010008685.1, read as the reverse complement.
TTATTACCAAACAACATGAACATAGTATTGCAATTGAGACATCTTATTTTAGGGTTACAGTGAGAACAAAGTTATACAATTACCGCACACAACTACGAATAAGTTACGGCATACAACTCTATCATGTCAGCTGGCAGTGTTATGATACCTGGTATTGCAGATGTACATCGTTTTTTTTATAAATATTTAGAGTTTCCACGCTAGGGAACCCTATTTATTCCATGCACACAATCGTATATATTGTCAGTCATGCGCATGACTGCAGTGTTGGGATGCTCATGGGAGTTCATCTCTTGGTCGCGAAAAGACACTACCTACCACAAGTGGTGCGCTGGCATACATGTCTCACCCTGTCATAATCGAACATGTTTTGCGTACCAGTTTATGCTGTTCTGTGATTTTTATACAGTGAATATTTAACAGTGTTTATGAGTGCTAGCCCAGTGTTACAAATACGTAATAGTGTTACTTTATAAAGTATCCCAGTATCTGCCTATCTAGAAACGTTTGAATGAGGTCATTGAAATCTTTGCTGTTAGCCCATAAATCTGCGTGAAACGTTATCATAGTAAAGCTTATGCAACGTACATTATCGTTCATATAGGACATTTTTCGCTTACGGCACCTTCACCGAATATATATATTCACACACCGTTCCACCCATTAAAACCGCCGATCTATCTCCAACAAAGTACCAATTTACCGTAGCTTCAGTATATTAGAATTGTGATATGTTTTTGTAGAGTAAAGGCATGTAACTTTTATTCGTTGTGTGTCACTATCATATTCAAACATTTTTCCTTCGTCTGTAACGATTCTTTATTCGCACAAGACTTTTTCTGACTTTGATTTTTAGCTCGGAGAGGTGTTCTCCCAATGTATTTTCTGAGATATTTTTTCGCTAAAAACAATCAAAGTTTCATGACCCACTCTTAAATCTTTATCATCAAAATAGTCTACGTAGAATACGATGTTGTACTGTTCATTTTTTTTTCTGGAACCAGTCATTATAGAATACTTCTACAAGCTGTAGAAGTCTCTACTTACACCAGTTTTATTCCTGGATAAATGTTGATAGTATAACTTGAAGATGTGTTGTTATGGTACAATTGGCTACTGCCCAGCGATGAGTCATAAACGAAAAAGTCCTCGGGTTTCCTACATTCTGCACTGCGTCCAACGTTATACTGACAACAAACCACTTGTAGACATCAATATATACTCCATCTAGTTGGACAATAAAACATATGTTCATGTATATATTTATTTATTTATTACATAGCTACATATGTTCATATTTACAACATATTAGGAACATTTACAGAATAAAACCTGAAGACGTGGATGTAGATTTGTCCTTCACGCGAGTACACTCACCAAAGACTGCCTCACCCGGCTTACGTCTCTTCCAAGGTTAATCCATGTTTACATCGACATCATCATCCACGACACATCGCTTCCTCTTTTTAGTGAAAGTAGGTTCAACTTCAATGGATTTTTGGGGGATGTCTGTGTGCCCATATGCAAGAGTTGTGTACTCGTCAACATTGTAGCGCTTTTTTTTAAACTTACTGAGGCAATTTTTAATACCGCGCTCAGTTTGAAGCTGGCATGCTTGCGCTCTAATTTGTTTATGGTCTCAAAGTGTGAGTATGTTTTATGGTTATGGATGTCTCTGTATTGATCATGTTTGATTTTGGCTGGTGTCTGAGAATTGACAGCCTTAGCAGCTGATTTTGTGGCATCGGACTCGAGTAACATACTGTAACACTTTGGGTGCAAGCAAAAGGTTTCACTCGGGTAGTCGTTGGCTCTTTCGCTTTTCAATAGTCCCAGCTGTCTTTTTTTTATTCGCCGTACAAGAGATGATTTTGGGGTAGTTGGAGAAGTCAATGTATTCAGCCAGGGGAGGTTCACGCATTTCCGTCTCAATATCATCCACACCTTTGAACTGGAGCAGCAACGAGTCTGTGTCCGAGGAGATGAGCAAGACGTTGTCACCATATTTGGGTTTCAGTGTGTCATAAGAAGCTGTAGACTATTGCTTTAGAATTTTCAAGCACGTAGAATCCAACTTAGATTGTGTGAACCATTCGGATATTTTTTTTGCTCGAGGATCATGATGACTGTTTCACGCCGATAGCGCAGCAGTTTTTCAGGAGGGGTTGGCAGTGTGTTTTCGGAACTCGTTGGCTGTGCACACACGACCTTGGCCTCTAGGCTTCTGTTGAGTGGATTGAACAAAAACTTGCCGTATATACTATTTGATAAAAGCTTATATATGGATTTTTTGAAGGAGTTCGCAGACTCTTGACATTTCTGAATATTTTTCATAATTAGGGATTAGAAGACAGGCTCCCGTTTGATTCGAAAAATTCGAGGAACATTGGTGACTTCCAGTCCTTGTCTGAGAGTACTTGCAATAATTCCAGGACCACGAGGTAGTCAGTTTGAGGTACATGACTAGCAGCCAACTTACGATCTGCTTGTTTTCTTTTTGTGAGACGTTCTAAGCCTGCCAAGAAGTTTCTTTGTGAAGGGCGAAACATCGTCCAAGCTGACTTTTTTATGATGCAACAGTAGTGGCAGCTCGTCTGTTTTTTTGGGCAACTTCGTCGCTGACTTGGGCATCGATACAAACAATGTACGCGTACTCGCCAGAACAGTCCGCGTTTATCAAGTCAAAGGCTTGATTTTTTTCGGGTGTGAGCTCGTGAATTTCACCAATGGTAAGGGGTCACTCAAGCATTAACCATAAAGACTGTTCAAGTCCCACATTGATGCTGATGACACAAGTAGCTTAGGGTCAAAGTCTTTGCATAAGGGATTGTTTATCTTGGTAAGACCTTTCGGTAACGTCACACATCCACCTCGTGTATTTTTGACAATCAAGGGGAGTAGATCGATATCTTTGACCAACTCTAGTTTCATCTTGTCTCCGTACAGGGCGGGTTGCATTGCAAAGCCAAGGGCGCTCACAAAATGGACGGGATCCAGGGTGTAGTCGCGTGTCATGGTCTCCCAAAACTTTTGGAAGACTTCTGCCAGTAGCAAGGTGTCCATGAGGAGGTAGATGATCATGTAGTCACGAAGGGTCTTGCAATTGGCTGCCTGCCACATTTCAATCACTTCAGCATAATCAGAGTCAGATATTCCTTTACCTCAAAGTTGACTGTAAAAGTCTTGTTGCGATGGGATGTCTGTTTGGTCCAGCACAGAATTCGATGTGATGGCCTCATAGTAGAAATGTCTTTTTCGAGTAGCGAGGTCTAGAACCTTGTCGCTGTAGCAGATATTTGTGAGATGAGATTTGAGGAGCGGCATGTTATAGCCACTATCTTTACAAATTTTGGCAAGACTGTCTAAATTTGAGTTGAGGAACGAGTATGAGTCGATAAACTTCGCACTGTACTTGCTCGTAGCATCGTTCAAGGATACGGAGATGATGAACCTTCTATCTGACTGTTTTGTCAACACGCGGATATTCGAGAAGTTAGTGCCGTCCAAGCCTCTCAATATAAATCTCATGTCATAGGCTGATGCATTATGTGCTATACAAGGCATGAACCTGAGTTTCTTCGTGAATCTAAAGTTGCAATTAAAGCGCAGAGCCCCAATATAGTTGCCAGACTTCACTTCTTTGTTGGGTCCGAAAACACCCTCGATGTTATGATTATGGTGGCGAACTCGTTTTTCACCGTTTCCTCCGAATGTGTCCCTGCAGCATTCACGTGTTTAGCTTTCGCAATATGTTTCAAATCGTTTATTGTGAGGACGGCTTAGGGGTACAATTGTAAGGTATCCATATAATCATTATAATCTAGCAACAAATTCTTGAAGAGATGCATCTCCAACTCCTCAAGGGGGGACTGAAGTCAAATCGACTACTTTGTGCCTTACAATTTTTCCATCTGTATCCACCAGAGTATAACTGTACATGCACAACTTGTATATGTTAACTTCTTTTTTTTACATCTTGAACAGATTCACAGTCATAATGGACAACAACGGGTGGTTTCATTGTTGCGTGCATGTCTGAGAATTGATACATTTCGCCTTCAGACACAGTGATATTTTGCAAACCTGTACTGGACGAACACAGTTTTAGGTGTCCAGCTTTTTAGCTTTCATTTATGCCTTGCATACAATATGGACAAAAAAGTTCTCTCTCAGTCTCGTTTCTCTAAATGTGCGCATAAATGTGGAGAAACACGGTATGAGCGCGACATGATTGCCATCTAAGATTTGCACAAGATGAACCGAGCGCTCCTCGCTGGCCTCTTAACTGCCTCTGTTAACCAAAACATTCATTTTCTTTCGTAATTTGATAGAGTCTGATGTTCGGGTTACATTCCATTTCTATGATAAGGGTGTCCTCTAAGGCAACAGGTTTGTCCTGTTAGATGCGCAGTAGGTTTCCCGCAGATGCGCAGTAGATTTACCGCAGATACAGAGTAGGTTTAACGCAGATACCGAGTAAGTTCAACGCAGATGCAGAGTAGGTTTAACAGATATACCAAGTAAGTTAAACGTAGATACAGGGTAGGTTTAACATAAATACAAAGTAGGTTTAACGTAGATACCGAGTAGGTTTAACGTAGAGTAGTAGTAGTAGTAGTAGTAGTAGTAGTTGCTTCCGTTTTCCACCGGAGTCCCAAAGCGAAGTTAATGCAGACTCCCTGTAGGGCTATTGAAGAGTGGCAAAGTAGGTCCAGCGTAGATTACGCGCAGGTTCAACGCAGATTCCGAGTAGGCTTAACGTAGATTCCAAATAGTTTTAACGTAGGTTCCGAGTTGGTTTAACGTAGATACGGAGTAGGTTTACCGTGGTTACCTAGTAGGTTTAGCATAAATACAGAGTAGGTTTAACATAGAGTAGTAGTTTCTTCTGTTTTCCACCGGAGCTCCAACGTGTAGTCGCTGAGTGCTCCCCCGTAGGGCACGATGATCCGTTGATTCTGCACAGCTTCGTGCACGAAGTTAAGTTAAAGTTCACAATTATTACGCAAAGAGGACAGCGAGTTCAAGAACAGAGATTATTTAAACCTCGTTAGTTTCACACGACTTCATATAGTCCGGTGTGTTTTCCGAGAGCGATTACTTTTTTTCGGTGTTCTGTTTCTGTGAGCAGGCGTTGTAAGTTGCACGGGGGGCTCAAGAAGGCTCGTCGGGCTGCTGAGAGTGTTAAACATAGATGCTGAGTAGGTTTACCGCAGATACCGAGTAGGTTTACCGCAGATCCGAGTAGGTTCCAAGTAGGTTTAACGTAGATACCGAGTAGGTTTAACGTAGATACCGAGTAGGTTTTACATAGATCCCAAGTAGGCTCAACGTAGATACAGAGTAGGTTTAACGTAGATACCGAGTAGGTTTAACGTAGATAACGAGTAGGCTTAACGTAGATAACGAGTAGGTTAAACGTAGATACAGAGAAGGTTTTACGTAGTAGGAGCAGTAGCCGCTTCATCGCTCCACCGGAGCCCCCACGCGAAGCGACGACACTATGAAAAAATGGCACAGAAAAATAATTGAGCCCACGATATGAGAAATACTAAAATACTAAAATAAAGTGTTGATGATCTATAAAATGAATAATCATCCATTCAACCCAAGATCTCGGGGCAGATTCACAGAATAAATTATAAAAACAGGAGCGAAAAGGTAGTGGCTGGAGCAATAATACAGTAACCAGTGTAGAGCTTAAATTCTACAAGACAGGTGTAAATGGAACAAAAAAAAGGGCGATTATGTTCCTTGGCCCAAAAAATGTCCAGGCCGCTACCACATTGTCAATGTCAAAGCTGAAAACAATAATTGTGTAATGACTAGCCTCATCGCTCATTTCCACTTGCCTGAAAATACACACCTCTCAAGCAAAGGCCTGAATCTGAGTTCACTCATCTCCCGTACGAACACACTCACTTCAACTTTCCAAACCTTGCCATGGACAAACCTGTTGCTTTAGAGGACATTCCTATTACAGAAAAGGAATGTAACCTGAACATCAGACTATCAAATCACAAAAGAAAAGGAATGTTATGATCTTGTCAGTGTTTACAGAGGCAGTTTAAAGGCCAGCGAGGAGGGCACGATTCATTTTGTGCAAATCTTAGATGCCAATCATGTCGCGCTCATTCCGTGTTTTTCTACATTTATGCTCACATTTAGAGAAACGAGACTGAGAGAGAACTTTTTTTGGTCCATATTGTATTAGAGGCATGAATGAAAGCAAATAAACTGGACATGTAAAACTGTGTTCGTCCACTACAGGTTTGCAAAATATCAGTATGCCTGAAGAAGGCGAAATGTACCAATTCTAAGCCATGCACGCAACAATGAAACCAACTGTTGTTGCCTATTATGACTGTGAATCTGTTCTGGAACCATGCCAAGCTGGAAAAAATGTAGTTAACATACACAAGTTATGCATGAACAGTTATACTCTTGTGGATAAAGACGGAAAAATTGTAGGGCACAAAGAAGTCGATTCGACTTCAGTCCCTCTTGAGGAGATGAAGACACATCTCGTCATGAATTTGTTGCTGGATTATAATGATTATATGACTTTACAATTGTACTCCGAAGCCGTCCTCACTAAACACTTTAATGCTGCGTGGACACTTTTTGGAGAAAAAGGTAAAAATGAAGTTCGTCACCATAATCATTAGATCGAGGGCGTTTTCGGACCCAATAAAGAAGTGATGTCTGACAACTATATTGAGACTCTGTGCTTTAATTGCAATTTTAGAATCATAGAAAAACTCAGGTTCATGCCTTATTTTGTTTATAATGCATCAGCCTATGACATGAGATTTATATTGAGAGGCTTGGACGGCACTAATTTCTCGAATATCCGTGTGTTGCCAAAACAGTCAGATAAAAGGTTCAGCATCTCCGTCTCCTTGAACGATGCCACGAGCAAGTACGGTGTCAAGTTTATCAACTCATACTCATTCCTCAACTCAAGTTTAGACAGTTTAGCCAAAAATATGAAAGATAGTGGCCATGACAAGCCGCTCTTCGAATCTCATCTCACAAGTTTCGGCCACAGTGACAAGGTTCTAGACCTCGCTACTCGAAAAGGACATTTCTGCTATGAGGCCATCACATCGGATTCTGTGCTGGACCAAACAAACATCCCATCGCAACAAGACTTTTACAGTCAACTTCGAGGTAAAGAATATCGGACTCCGATTATGCTGAAGTGATTGAAATGTGGCAGGCAGCCAATTGCAAGACCCTTGGTGACTACATGATCATCTACCTCTTCATCGACACGTTGCTACTGGCAGAAGTCTTCCAAAAAATTGGGGAGACCATGACACGCGACTACACCGGATCCCGTCCATTTTGTGAGCGCCCTCGGCTTTGCAATGCAAGCTGCCCTCTACGATGGCAAGGAGAAACTGGAGTTGGTCAAAGATATCGATCTACTCCCCTTGATTGTCAAAAATACACGAGGCGGATTTGTGACGTTGACGAAAGGTCTTACCAAGATGAACAATTCCCGATGCAAAGACTTTGACCTTAAATTACCTGCGTCTTCAACATCAATGTGGGACTTCAACAGTTTTTATGAGGGATGCTTGAGTGAGCCCCTTTTCATTGGTAAAATCCACGAGCTCACACCCGAAGAAATTCAAGCCTTTGACTTGGTGAACGCGGGCTGTTCTGGCGAGTACACGTACACTGTTTGTATCGATGCCCAAGTAAGGTAGGAAGTTGCACGAAAAACAGACGAGCTGCCACTACTGCTGCATCACAAAGAAGTCAGCTTGGACGATGTTTTGCCCTTCACAAAAAATCTCTTGGCAGGCTCGGAACATCTCAACAAACAGAAACGAACAGATCGTAAGCTGGTTGCTAATCATCTGCCTCAAACTGACTACCTCGTGGTCCTGGAATTATTGCAAGTACTCCTCAGACAAGGGCTGGAAGTCACCAAGGTTCATCGAATTTTTCGAATCAAACGGGAACCTGTCCTCAAATCCTTAATCATGAAAAATATCCAGAAATGTCAAGAGTCTGCGAACTTCTTCAAAAAAGTCCCTATATAAGCTTTTATCAAATAGTAAATACGACACGCTTTTGTTCAATCTGCTCAACAGAAGCCTAGAGGCAAAGGTCGTGTGCACAGTCAACGAGTTCCGAAAACACGCTGCCAACCCCCTCCTGAAAAACTGCTGCGCCATCGGCCCCGAAACAGTCATCATGATCCTCAAGCAAAAAATATCCGAATGGTTCACACACTCTAAGTTGGAATCTACGTGCTTAAAAACGCTAAAAGAGAAGCTTACAGCTTCTTTTTATGACACACTGAAACCCAAATACGGTGACAACGTCTTGCTCATGCTCGGACACAGACTCGTCGCTGCTCCAGTTCAAAGGTGTGGATGACATTGAGATGGAAAGGCGTAAACCTCTCTGGCTGAATACATGGACCTCTCCAACTACCCCAAAATTCATTTTTTGTACGATGAATCAAAGAAAGGACAGCTGGAACTACTGAAAAGCGAAACGGCCAACGACAACCCGAGTGAAATAATTTGCTTGCAGTCAAAGTGTTACAGTATGTAACTCGAGTCCGACGCCACTAAATCAGCTGATAAGGGTGTCAATTACCAGACACAAGCCAAAATCAGACATGAACAATACAGAGACATCCATAATCAGAAATTATACACACACTTAGAGACCATACACAACATTCACGCACAAAAATGCCAGCTTCAAACTGTGCGCGGTATTAAAATTGGCCTCAGTAAGTTTGAAAATAAGTGCTACTGTATTGACGCGTGCACAACTATTGCTTACGGACATCCAGGCATCCCCAAAAAATCCGATGAAGTTGAACCTGCCTTCACTAAAAAGAGGAAGCGATGTGTCGTGAATGATGATGTCGACGTAAACATGGATTTAACTTGGGAGAGGCGTAAATCAAGTGAGGCGGTCTTTTGTGAGTGTTCTCGTGTGAAGGACGAAAGTACATCCACGTCTTCAGGTTTTATTCTGTAAATGTTCCTAATATGTTGTAAATATAAATATATGTAACTATGTATTAAATAAATAAATATATACTTGACCATATATGCTTGATTGTCCAACTAGGTATAGTATATATTGACGTCTACAAGCGGTTTGTTGTCTATATGAAATAGGACGCAGTGCAGGATGTAGGAAAACCGAGGACTTTTTCATTTATGTCTCATCGCTGGGCAGTAGCCAATTGTACCAAAACAACACATCTTCCAGTTTCACTAACAACATTTATCCAGGAATACAGCTACATGAAGAGTGAATCGTAGGACTCCTAGACGAATTCTATAATGACTGGTATTACAGGTATTACATTGGAAGAACACATCTCCGAGCTAGAAATCAATGTCCGAAAAAGTCTTGTGCGGAAAAAGAATTGTTAGAGATGAAAGAAGAACGTTTGAATATAAAAGTGACACAAAACGCATAAAAGTTTCACGCTTTTAATCCACAAAAACATGCCACAATTCAAATATATTGAAGCTACGGTGAATTGGTACTCGGTTTGAGATAGATCTGCTTATTTAATGGGTGGAAAGATGTCAATGACCTCATTCAAACGTTCCTAGATAGGCAGATACTGGGATACTTCATAAAGTACCACACTTTCACATATTCGTAACACTGGGATAACATTCGTAAACACTGTTAAACATTCATTGTATAAAAATCACAGAACAGCATAAACTGGTACGCAAAATATGTTCGACAATGACAGGATAAAACATGTATGCCAGCGCACCACTTGCAGGAGGTAGTGCCGCACCACTTGCAGGAGCTCCCGTGAGCATCCCAACACAGCAGTCTTGAGCATGACTGGCAATATGTAGGATTGTTTACAGGGAATAAATAGGGTCCACTAACGTAGAAACACTCTAAATATTCATAACAATACCGATATTCACATGCGATGTGACATTCGGTCATAATATGACAGCATATATAACAAACAAAAAGAAAACCATTGCGAATATTGTAGACATGAATAATACAATCGCAGAAAATAACATTAAACTAATTGAATCTATGCCACTGTAAATTTTCCAACGCAGTTCGGATCAAGTCGTTAGCAAGGTTGGAAAAATTCATCATGAACGTGTCCGGAAATTAACATTCGTGCAAACAGAAGGATATGTGTAGGGTTTTCACCTTTAATACTTCATGCAAATCATTATGTAACTGTTAGATTTATTAAAATGCATGTTAATAATATGCCTAAACACTCAGAGGACAAGCATTGAAATTACACATGTGCAACATGACATGCAATGAATTGCAATACAATATGCCTAGCATTGAAAATGGAATAAAAAATACCAAAGTTAACCTACATGCAAGTATGTAAACCTATATCTTACGAATAATTGGAAAGCTGTCCGTCCGTCCACCTGCTAAAACCAGTTCCGGTCCAGCGCACCTGACTCCGGCCAGCCCCCTACCCACCGCTAATTAAGCGTTATCATGTTCCTTCACAGGGTCGTTCTCACGGTACATGTAACTATTTCCATGTGGGTCCCCCCAAATCCTCCTGGTCTTCCAACTACCCCGGGTTCCCAAAACCCCCGGGTCCCCAGAGTCCCTCGGGTTCCATGAGTACGCCCCATTCCCCGAGTCTCCTAGTCTCAACCAGCCTCGATATATAATAAACAATACAGAATTTATCGTCATGAAAAAAGTGCACAGAAAAAAAATAGAGCCCACGAAATAAGAAATGATATAATACTAAAATAAAGTGTTAATGATCTATAAAATGAATAATCATCCATCCACCCCAAGAGTTAATAGCAGTGGGTGCGCAAGAGTTAATAGCTGTGGGTGCACCCGAGGTAACGGCTGTGGGTGCACCAGAGTTAATGGCTGTGGGGGCACCAGAGTTAATGGCTGTGGGGGCACCAGCGTTAATGACCACTGGTGCAGAGGATAAATTGATCCGTCCCATTGATGGAACACCAGTGTACCCTGGGACTGAAGTGGCAAATCAATTTACCGTAAAATAAACCAATAAGAGCTTCACGGATCTAAATGAAGCCTTGCTGGTGGGCGTGCTGGTTGTCAAATTGTTAGTACTGGAAGTCTTAAAATGATCAATCGTATCTCGAAAATGGCGTTTTCTTGACACGTTTCGAACGATAATTCCAACTATATATGTCAAGACTTGTTGTCTTAACAAAGATAAACCGTATAAACTAAACACGCAAATGAAGCGAGTACCAGATAGACCAAATTAATAAAACGACTCACTTGAATTAACACCACATGAATAGCAGGAGCCTGAAACTTAATCGAGAACATCAAAGTTTTTCTGCTGTCACTTTCTTCTGGTTATCACTTTCCAAACTCCATGACCCAGTAACAGCGGTGCCCCCAAAGAAAATTGTTTTAGCTGGACGCATCAACTTTTGTATACACGATGAACATTTGGCGTCTCAATAACATTTGGATCTCGTAGTTGTGACCGAGGTTCCTAAATTCACCAGTAACCTCATGCACATTTGCGCTCATCTACAGTTTGTTTCAGCTGATCATCACAACCCTTATTGGCTTCCACTAATGCTTCCACTAAACTTTATACAGCACATCAGGTGATGCAGCAGCATTAGTACAAGCCGGAGGCTAAGGTTGATCAGCTGAAACAAACAGTTGCTGGATATAACTGAGCAAGAGGTTGCTGGGGAGGTCTCCGTGGTCTCTGTATTAAAAGTGACTACACAGTACAGAGTATTTTGTCGCTTGGTATGACCTAATACATGCAGTAGTTCGTATTTGTTCGTGTACGCCCTGTGCTGAAAAGCTACAGACGATTTTGTGTCTTTCTGTTTCAGACGATTTTGTGTCTTTCTGTTTCAGACGATTTTGTGTCTTTCTGTTTCAGACGATTGTGTGTCTTTGTTTTCGGTGACGTGTGTAAACATTTACTGTGCTAAGTGTGCTAATTAAAAAAAAATTGAAACTAATAAGCTCAGCGAGTGCGCACACCTACTGGAAGAGTGAAGATTCCCGCGGACGACTTCTGAGGATGCCTCCTACTCTGGCGGACTGCTCGGTCTGCTTTGCCAGTTTCGCTGCAGACCTCAGTAGAAACCTAAGTTTTGATATGGAGAAGACTAGAAGGGGCCTGGCTGAACAGACAAGGAAACTAGTAAAAGTTAACGAGTTGGTGGTCTATGCTTTACAACTGGACGGAGAGGCATCCAGAGAGAGGATAAACCGAAAGAACCCACTCTGACTTCCTACCGTGACGTCCTGGGTAAGAGTCTGCAACGGCAGCACGCATCCACCCCTAAACCTATATCAGGGCTGCCGGTGCTGGATGTGAGCTCGCAACTCGCTTCCATCCCTAAACCCAAACCCGGGGTACCTACTTTCCGTAAGGCCCAGAGGTCATCGGCTGCCCGGAAACTGAAAACCGGGACTAAGCCGATACCTCGGATCAAGATATCCGCGGATTGAAACCGCACCCAACTTCGACGGGGCGGTGTTGATTCGGATGGATTTTAACAGGTCCAGAACCGGTTCATCTTCGTGAACCGGCCCGCGTTTGTGATGCCAACGCGGAACACTTTCGAGAGGTTCGCGGACCTGGACGGCAAAATCGAGACACTTGTCCTAGGTGACTCTATCGTCAGACACCAGGCGGTTGATTTTGCTCATAGGTGTAAGGCTAAGAGGCGGGTTATTTGCAAGCCCGGTGCCACGATTGAGAAGATCAGAGGTGCCCTTGCAGAAGTTGTGGTTTCCAGCCAGGAGACACTCACATCTGCCATGTAGGCACCAATGATCTTACAAGGACAAGGTCGGAAGATCTGCTAGCCGAATATAGACAGCTAATTTCTAACCTCAATGCAAAAACGGATCGAGTGGCCATCACATCCATTTACCACGAATGAACGATGATGAAGAGCTGTATAGTAAGTTAACCTATACAAATCGAGCCCTTGAGACCATTTGCAAGTCCGATGGAGTATCCTTCATCAGCTTGTTTGATGACTTTCGGGAGAGGCCCGATCTGTTCCTAAGATACGGCCTTCACCTGAATGATGTAGGAAATGCCCGACTTGGCAGACTGCTCCATCTAAGCGCTAAGAAATACTATGCCCAAAAGTTAGGGGTCCAGCGTGCTTTAAACGGTCCAGTTTTGACCGCAGAAAACCCTATCTAGAGGGCCCCGTGCCCGCAGCAGATTCCCGGACGGGAGCGATGACCGATCAGTCGCTCCAAGAGGAAGAAGCTGCGGGCACGGTAGATGCGTTACAGGGCTCACAAGAAGGCAATTATAGGGATGTTCAAGATCCTGGTCCACAGCCGCCAGGTCGAGACCACCCCCCCCCCCAATGATGAAGATGTCGAAGACCGAGACACACCGTCTGAAGGTCTTCTCCTGTAACGAGCAGCCATATACCCCTAAGTTCGACAAAGTGAAGGGACTGGCAACCATGTACTCGTTTGATGTCATTGGCATAAACAAAACATGGCTCGATCTCCAGAGTAGAAACCTGGCAGAAAAAATAATGCTACCATGCTACAAAATGTTCAGCTGGAACAAACCCACCCTTAGTAAACGAGGGGGCGGGTCCGTGCTGTACATAAAGGAGATACTGCATCCATTTCTTAGAGCAACGCTGGCCACAGTTTCTTTCGAAATACTGAACGCAGAAATCAAAGTGGCCTATGCGACATTGAAGCTGGCATTGGTGTACCGCAACAGCCACACCCATGCGGAAGAATATGCCCAGCTCTATGAGAAGCTGGAAGAAATAGTCTCAAATAATCACGAGACTATCATCTTCGGTGACTTCAATCTCCCTTATATTGACTGGGTGAGCTCAACTTCACAGGCCCCAGGCAATAAACTAAAGGGTTCATCGCTGATAATGGCATGATCCAGTATGTTCGTGAACCAACCAGGGGGAACAACATACTGGACCTGGTCATGTCAAGTGAGTAGCGCTTGGTCGGCAACATCCTAGTTGGAAACAAACTAGGAGGTGCTGACCACAACGCGGTGGAATTCATCATCAAAGTGCCCCGTCCAGCCACCCAGGAAGCTATACGTCGCCCCAATTTCGCGCGAGCAGACTTCCAGGGGATGAGAGAACAACTCGGTGCGCTTAATTTAATCGAACAACTCAGAGAAGGTACGGTGGACGCTTGCTGTCGTATCCTCAATAAGAGAGTTCGTGAGACCAGCGACCGATGTATACCCTTGAGTACAATTGATCCCGCTCAAAGGATCAGGCCCTCTTGGTGGAACGTCGAAGTTGCAAGAGCCTTGAATCGTCGCGATCAACTAAATGTGCAACGACTGAGGGATCACACCGAAGAACTGCGTGTGCAGTTCTATCGCTTCCTCAAAGAGCGTAGAATTGCTAGGGACTCAGTTGGTCCGCTAATGGATGAAGATGGTGTCTTCAGAACGTCACCTGAAGACATGGTCAGTGTCCTGATTAGCTTCTTCTGTTCAGTGTTCACAGTTAAGGGCCCCCGGCTACGAACGAGATACTGTTCACGCTGGGGAAGTTAGCCTCAACGACGTTGCGTTCACAAGAGAGGAAGTTGTCAAACAACTCAAGGGACTGGACATTTACAAATCGATTGGTCCCAATGGACACCACCCAAGAGTTCTCAAGGAAACTCGAGAACAATTGGCGGATTCCCTAACCCACATCTTCAACTTATCGAGGACGAGTGGCGAGGTCCCCGAAGACAGGAGAGTTGCCACTGTCACGGCAATCTTCAAGAAATGTGACCGACAATCGCCCAGCAACTATCGACCAATCAGCTGGACGTAGATCGTGTGCAAAACCATCGAGCGATTGATACGAAATCATTTCGTCGCTCATCTGGAAGACAACGGACTCATTCATGACACTCAATACAGCTTCCGCCGTAAGAAGAGTTGTCTGACGAATCTGCAGGACTTCTTCAATGAGGTGATCAACGTGTACGACCACCGCAAGGCAGTGCATGTCATCAACTTACGACTTCCAAAAAGCCTTCGACAAGGTGTCGCACAGGAGACTGTTACACAAAGTCTCTGAGCTCGGCATTGGTGGCAACGTACTTCGCTGGCTGCGCGGCTGGCTAACAGGACGCAAGCAAAGAGTCAGCATCGGCCAGGCTTTGTCCGAGTGGGCCCCTGTTACTTTTGGGGTGCCCCAGGGCAGTTTCCTGGGTCCTATCCTCTACCTCATCTACGTAAACGACTTGGATGCGAGGCTTCTGTCCAAGGTATCGAAATTTGCCGACGACAAAAAGCTCTGTCATGCAGCATGGAGGGAGGGAGACAGAGTTGAGATTCAACAAGATCTCGAAAAACTCGTCCAATGGTCGGAAGCGTGGCAGATGCCCTTCAATGTTGCAAAATGTACCGTAGCGAGCAAAAATTCGTTTATGGTTAGTCTGTAACCGGAAACAAACAATTCGACTTTCCCCACGTGGAATTTAACGTCATATAGAAATTTCTTACGGCACTATGTGTGGACAAAGCCTCTTAATGGGCAATATTAATCATATTTCCGATGAGTTCAAATATAGAACGGAAAATGGACATTGAAGATTTCACTTAGTTTTAAATCATAAACGAATTTTCGTTCGCTACTGTACAGTTATGCACATGGGGTGTCGCAATGCCAACTTCAACCACACGATGGCATGAAGCGATCTTGCAACTGTTGACCAGCAGAGACTTGGGTGTCTTTATCTCGAAAGATATGAAATACAACGCGCAGGTCGAAGGAAGTTACAATATAGCTAACCGTAACCTTGGTTACATCTCCTGTAACTTCCTCTGCAAAACGAAAGACATTGTATTTTCGCTGTACACGTCCCTCGTCCGTCCCCACCTCGAGCATGCAGTCCAATTCTGGTCTCCACACATAATGGGGGACATAGCCAAACTGGAACGAATCCAGCATCGAACTACTTAGTTTATCCCGCAACTACGCCACCACAGCTACGTAGATAGACTTAAAGAGCTTGGCCTCATTACCCTTGAGCAACAAAGGCTGAGGGGCCAGCTCATTGAAACCTTCAAATACGTGAAGGGATTCAACAACGTGAGCCCTGTCGGCCCCTTCGACAGGGACCACTACATTCGTACTCGAAACAACGGGGCGAAACTTGGGGCAGAACGTTTCGCAACGACTATAGCACAACACTTTTTTCCACTTATTGTTTAGGGGGTTTACAAGTGTACAAGTGTAGGAAGACAACAACAGGCCTATTGGCCCAAACTAGGTTGCCTTTTGGTAGCAAGAGTGTTAGTTCTGGAGTAGAACGTCTAAGAGGCCTCATGTGCCATTTCTAATTTCTTTTTAACAACAGGAAATGGAACGGTTTAGCTATTTATCGGCGATTTATGTAGAATTTATCAAGCCGCGACTTAAACGTTTCGATTGTGTTGCTGTTTACAACCTCCGCTGGAAGTTTGTTCCATTCCTCGACAACTCTATACGTGAAAAAATTGCGCGTGATGTCGAGTGAGAAACGTTTCCCAACGATTTTGTATCCATTGTTCCTAGTCACTCCGTTTGTATC
>SDVV010008684.1:0-17084 GCA_016164225.1 Gammarus roeselii | reverse complement strand
TATATGTTTATATTTATATATAGCTATATATATATTTAAATATATTATTCTCTTTATATATATATATTTCACCAGCCGTCATATATATTTTGAAGGTTATCATGAATTGCTTGATGGGCTCGAGGGGGTCATCGGATAGCATATTTCACGTTAACTGAAATAACTTCGATACGATACTATCATACTGTTATGGTTATTAACTATCAAGCCTGTACTTAATAGATTATAGGGTTCAAATCTACCGAAGCTCAGACGTAAGCCAGAACCCTGATGGAGGTATCAACAGCTGTTCTGCGATGCATTGGCCACCGAGTCGCGGCGCAGAGTGCACCGTGGCATTCTGGTTGAGAATCACTACTCCTACAAGCCGGTCGCTTACAGTGTCGCACGGACGGAGGGAGAGGATGCATTGTGCCATGTCGAGTGAATTTATGATTAAACGATCGCACTTTTTTTTTCGCTGTCAGGCAGTATAGTTTCCAATTAGCAGACAATTACCCGTACCGTAGCGTACTGATGATGAACCTCCTAATCGAATCTCATATTTTCTCCTTGTCTAAAGTTAAAAATTTCAAGGGTTTCATAGCTTTATTTTTATCTGAATAAGAGCTGCCCACTGCTCAGGCCTAGTTTTACTTGAGAGATCTAACATCGTCTGAATAAGAGCCGTCCACTGCTCAGGCCTACTATTGCTCAAGAGATTAACATCGTCTGAATAAGAGCCGTCAACTTCTCAGGCTTACGATTGCTCAAGAGATCTAACATCGTCTAAATAAGAGCCGCCCAAATGCTCAGTCCTACTATTGCTCAAGAGATCTAACATCGTCTGATTAAGAGCCGTCCGCAGATCAGGCCTACTATTGCTCAAGTGATCTAACATCGTCTGGATACGAGCCGTCCACTGCTCATGCCTACTATTGCTCAAGAGATTAACATCGTCTAAATAAGAGCCGTCCACTTATCAGGCCTATTTTTGCTTAAGAGATTAACTTCATTTGAATAAGAGCCGTCCACTGTTCAGGCCTACTATTGCTCAAGAGATGTAACATCGACTGAATAAGAGTCGTTCACTGCTCAGGCATACTATTGCTCAACAGATTAACATCGTCTAAATAAGAGCCATCCACAGCTCAGGCCTGCTATTGCTTAAGAGATCTAACATCGTCTGAATAAGAGCCGTCCACTGCTCAGGCCTTCTATTGCTCAAGAGATTAACATCGTCTGAATAAGAGCCGTCAACTTCTCAGGCTTACAATTGCTCAAGAGATCTAAAATCGTCTGAATAAGAGCCGTCCGCAGATCAGGCCTACTATTGTTCAAGTGATCTAACATCGTCTGGATAAAAGCCGTCCACTGCTCACGCCTACTCTTGCTCGAGATTAGCACCGTCTGAATAAGAGCCGTCCCCTGCTCACGCCTACTACTGTTCATGAAATCTAACATTGTCTGAATAAGAGCCGTTCACTGCTCAGGCCTACTATTGCTCAATAGATCTAACATCGTCTGAATAAGAGCCGTCCACTGCTCAGGCCTACTATTGCTCAAGAGATCTAACATCGTCTGAATAAGAGCCGTTCACTGCTCAGGCCTACTATTGCTCGATAGATCTAACATCGTCTGAATAAGAGCCGTCCACTGCTCAGGCCTTCTATTGCTCAAGAGATCTAACATCGTCTGAACAAGAGCCGTCCACTGCTCAGGCCTACTATTGCTCAAGAGATCTAACATCGTCTGAATAAGATCCGTCCACTGCACAGGCCTACTATTGCTTGGGGTGGATGGATGATTATTCATTTTATAGATCATTAACATTTCATTTTAAGTATTATAGTATTTCTTATTTCGTGGGCTCTATTATTTATCTGAGCTATTTCTTCATGGTTATGGATTAGTTGTGTAATTATGTACCGTTAGACGCCCGCAGGGGCCCTGGGCGGACTATGCGCTGTGTTAGTTGGTCTGGTCCAACTTACGGTGGGAGAATTTGCGCTCTCCCGGGTGCCTAATAAATGTCCGATCACAGCTAGGCGTTTTGATGGCTAAATAGTGAAATAATGTTCATCTTAGAGAGTGAGTCTTGAATGGCACTGTGCGGGGAAGGGACGAGACGAGTCGAGGTAGGTCGAGGCGAGTGGAGACGAGTCGACTGGCAAGGCGACGAGTCGAGACGAACCGAGGCTGGTTGAGACTAGGTGACTCGGGAGTGGGGCTGACTCGCGGGACCCGCGTGACTAGAGGGACCGGGGGGTTTCGGGAACCCGGGGGAATTGGAGGACCAGGAGCATTTGGGGGGACCAACTTGGACCCTTCCGGGGCCCTTTGGGACACCCTTGAGACCCTTTGGGACCTCTTGAGACCCATGAGACCCTTTGGGACCCCCTTGAGAAACTTTGGGACCTGCTTGAGGCCCCTCTGAACCCTGGGACCCCTGCTTTCCCCTCCCCAAGCTGTAAAACCCATACACAGAAAAATGTATAAATGTAAAATGCTTGAGTAGAACAATTAATTATTACAGTCTGCGGATTACTGGCACAGAGGGCGAGGGTCGCATCGAGGCTGGTGGAGGTGCGTCGAGATCAGTCAAAACATGTTGAGGCTAGTCGAGTTGGTCGCGACGAGCCGAGACAGGCCGAAATGATTCGAGACAAGCCGAGATGAGCTGAGACGAGGGGACACGGGGGACTTGGGTTACTCTCCGGGATTCGTCGGGCTCTTTTGGGACCCAAGACACCTCTGCCACCCCACCCCCTCCCTCTAAAACGCTTGAGTGATTTTTTTTGTTATTACAGTCCACATGATTACTAGCGCAGAGGGGGAGAGCTGCGTCGAGACTGGTCAAGGTGCGTCGAGATCGATCGAAACATGTTGAGGCGAGTCGAGTTGGTCGCGACGAGCCAAGACTGGCCGAAATGATTTGAGACGAGCCGAGATGAGCTGAGACGAGGGGTCTCGAAGGACCCGGGGAGCTCGGGACGACCCGGGTGACTTTGGTTACCCTCCGGGATTTGTCGGGCTCTATTGGGACCCATGGGACCTATAGCCACCCTACCCTATCTCTTCAAACAATGAGTGCAAAATCAATAATCCAAGCCGTTTTTCTGCCCATGACGAACCTGAACTTACTTGCTTCTTCACGATCCACAATTTTGTCATGTATCATAATGCTGGTGTCTTTTTGCGGGAGTTCCTGTTTGTGATTTTGTGAATGGGTGTTTTTTTTCGCGCGAGAATGGACCATATGTAGTTTTGGGAGTTGACCTGGACTGCATAGCTATAAAACTTTGTGACGCGTTGCGGTTGGAGTTGATCTAATCCGTGAAGCCATAGACCTAATACCAATTTCGACGATACTATCTGTGCGCTTGGCGGGCGTGCAAATTACTCTCGGAGTTCTGAGTGGCTGGAGGCGGGGATTTGTATCGTCTAAGTCTTTATCTTACCTGAATAAATAAATTGTACCTCTACTAAACTAGACCGTGTAGCTGTAAACATTGTGTTGCGTTGCTGTCAGAGCTGACCTTGTCCGTGTAGCCGAAAACATTGTACCAGTCTCAAAAATTATACCTGTGCACACTAGCGTGCGTACATGTTACTCTTGAAGTTCTAAATGATTGGAGGCAAGGATTCGTTTCGTCTGAGTCTTACCTGAAAAAAATGAAGTGTTCTATAATCGACCTAAACCGCGTAGCGTTCTAGGTCGTGTTGCGTTGCTGTCGGAGCTGACTTTGTCCGTGTAGCCGTTAACCATGTACCAGTCTCGACGATGCTACATGTACGCACTAGCGTGCGGTATATATTACTCGTGAAGTTCTAAATGATTGGAAGCGGAGATCCGTTTCGTCTAAGCGTTTTCTTGTGCGCACCAGCGTGCGTCTGACATAGCTAAAATTTTCGATTTTTTCTCACTTTAACAGCTTTTTTTTTTGCACATTGAGGCGTGCGAGACTACTGGAATCCATGATCATCGAGCCCTACGGGGGAGCCTATTATGACTCGCGTTGAGGCTCTGGTGGAAGTGAGGATCAAATCAAATCAGTCACTCAGAGGCCCGGGAAAAGCCGGGAACCTAATGACAGGCTAAAGCAAATTCAATCAGAGAGGGGCGGGCGGCCCTCTAAAGTGTCACACACAAACTGTTCAACACCAAAGAACACTGAACTCATCAGAATATTCTCATCGACAGGCGACCTGACCCTGGCCATAAACGACGATGTCAATGATCGCATCGGTTAGTTAACAACGTTTATGCCCGAAACACTAAATACCCTAAGCAAACTGGTAGGTCTTCCCGAGCTGGAGATTGAGGACTGCTAAGCGCCTCCTGATATCAATGAACGTCCCACGAAACTGAACCTTTCAACTAAGCGAGTTGATTAAAATGATAGAAGTCAAGGAACCCGTAACCTGCTTGTGTGCTTCCACTTCATACCCCAGTGGTAACATCGCTGACTTCCAAGCCTAAATCCATCACGGACGAACACAAGAAACGCCAAAGAGGAAACTTCGACGACCACAGCCTGTTCAACAACGGCCCTAACTTTCCCGAGCACTTGAAAATCACATACAGTGCCAAGGATAGACCGGATATTTGTCCATACACTCGACATTAGGAATTGGGCTCTATTACTAGCGGTTCAGTCCTAAACACCAGCAGCGGCAGCGAAAACTTCACCATTCACGTATATAGAGCAGAGACAGGAGCAGACGCAAATTCCCTCGCTAAACTGGTGTCTACCCATCAAGAACAATTTATCACCATACATCACTGAGACTGGTTTTCTATCATCAACTATCACATGACACCCTGATGGGATGACATGCGGCAACTGAGTGAACAAGAAATGCAATCAGTTCAACCCTCGGTTGGCAAATAGGTGACCGAGTTCTCCAACAGAAGAGACCAAGTGTTCATCAACGGTTTGTGCACGGGACACACGTGAATAACTTACAACCACCTAATGGATGTAGACATGGTACCGAACGCGCCACCATGCCCTTGTTACCACCAGGTGGCACTCAGCGTGAAACACTAGCACACGCAACAGCCCGACAAGCCCTCTACAATCCCCCGTGCCACCTACAATGCTTACTCACTGACCCAACCTACCAGAAAAGCTTATCGCTCTCTGAAAACAAACCGGACTCTTCGAAGCATTCTAAGCTCTAAATATTTGTGCAAGCGAGGAGGTTTCGCTACCTCACAAATCACTGAGACGATAATCTGTTTATGCTTGTTGCGTTTTAATTCTTTCCGTATCTGTGCGCATCAGCTTTCGTATATACCTCTACTAAAGTATTTCTTCAATTTAACCCTGATACGGTCATTGTTTTTGCACACGACGGTGTGCGAACCTACCAGAATCGATGATCGTCGTGCCTACAAGGTAACGTGCGATGACTCGCGTTTCAGTTTTGGTGAAACGCGAGTCATCGCACGCACTATGAGTGAGAGTTTCGCGATTAATGCCGTTGCTAAACTTTTTTTCACTGCCGTTCTTTGAAAGTAGGTACCCTCTAAGGAGGATGAAAGAACGCGTGAAGAAGCGTCATGCGAGAGCAAGAGACGTCAAAGTACGAAAGGGAACACGTCACGCTTTGACATACGTGAAGACGCCGCTCATTGACGAGAACATCTGGGAAGAGAGGGCCGGCCTACAGCTAGTCGAGAGAAATGTGCGCCTGCCGAAGTACTACAGCCAGAGAGATGTACAAAGTGAAGAAGATGTAAGGGTAAGGATAAGAGAAATACAGGTAAATTGTAGAAGGCGCGAGAGGGATCCAGTGCAGTACTCTGCAACTATGTAATGAAGTCTAATAATGGTTACAGAACAAAGTTGGAATAGCCTATCATTGTTTTGGCTATGCGGGAAATTGTGAAGCCCCTCTCCCCTACCTTTGTAAAAAAACGTAGACAATCATCAATCAAAACGTAAGACAATCATCAAATCTTGCAACGTTGACCACTTCGATACGTTACATTACATGTAAGGTGAGTACATTTCTCTCGAGAAGGTACTATCGTCCGCAAATAAGCTGCACAAGAATAGGTTTGACGAATTTGGAAGATCATAATAAAGTTAGAAGCAATAGAGGCAAAAAAAATGAGCCTTAAGAGACACTATGACTAGCATTGAGAAAATCTGATTTACATTAATTTATTACTGTGTATTACTGTCTATTGAAATGGTACGATCCGAAACCAATCCAACGCCAATCTCGGGACTCCATAGAAGCGCACTTGAAAAGTAAAATACTATGGTCAACGCTATCGAATGCCTTTCGAAAGTCGAAAAACATGGCTTGTACACTTTCATCTGCACATAAATTATGATACAAAAAAATCATTTGGTCTATTATTGCGTGCACTATCAATTGTTTACGACTAAACCCAAGTTGACCATGTTAAAGAATGTAACGTTTCTCTAACCAAGTATACAGTTGTATGGATGCTATTTTTATTTTTATTCTACTACGCATCAGTAATATTGAAAGTGGTATATGAATAATGATATTCTCTCTTTACTAGTTTTGGGAAGTGGGATGACTCGCAATTTTAAGAAATGTAGGAAATAAACCGGATTCAAATGACCTACTTACTATTGATGTTAAAACAGGAGACACAATATCGCATAAAGATTCAATAACTTTAATAGTTACCGAGTATATATCGCACCTCTCATCTTTGAGATATTTAATTGCATCCCCTACATCTTGTGGTGTTGTAGCTTCAAGGAAGTACGGATTACGATAATCCCCGTTCATGTAAGGAAATGGATCAAAAGGGAAGCGTTACCAGCTTCAGTGATTGTCTTACCGATACTAACGAAAAACTTGTTAAATACGTTGGTTATATCAACCTTATTGTTGTATCTAGTGTCATTGTGCGTTTTTTTTCAAAAGTATCTTTCTTTTTATTTGAGCCTGATGGACGGAAAATTTTATTAATTTGATTCCCAGTTGTGTTCGTGATATCTTCAAAGGTGTTGCATTTATCTATGAAATATTGTCTAGAAGACAATGTTATTTGATTTGTAACAAAATGTCTCAAAAAATTATGTTCGGGGATTTTATTTTGTTTGTATCATATATAATATGCTTTTGTTTTCCTAATATTTGAAAAATAACAGATGTCATCCAAGGTTTCTGCTCTAATTTTTGAGATAAAGTTTTCGTTTTGATAAGACCGCAATTATTGCAAGTGGCGTATAGTATATCAGAGAGCTTAATGACATCGTCAGGATTACTACTATCCATAATGTATTGGAACCTATGATTCCCTACGGTAAACGTATTGCCTTAAGAGACTCTTTGGTAATATTGCGTAACTATTTTATTTACATAATAGGCACGTGATCTGAAATGCTTAACTGTATTATCTCAGCGAGGAACTTAGAAGGGGGCGCGTGCGTCAGTTTGCGTAGAGGTAGCTAAAGTTTTAGATATTCGAGTAGGTTCAGTAATTAGTGGAATGAGGAATAAAGTATTTTAACAGTTGGTAAAATACAAAGTTCCGGCATCATTGGCGGAATTGAGAAGATTGAAGTTAAAATGTGACGGTTGGTAAAAGTAGTATAATTGAGTGAGCGTGGTTTACAGATGGCACCTATTGTTAGTTGTTTGGATTCATAACATATTTTGATTAATCAAAATTCAATAAAAGGTTGTGACACAGAATTGTGCGAGATTTTGTAAACATTAAAACAGTCAGGAACATAAACAGAAACTCCTCCATCACGCGTGTCATTGACTCTCATGAAAAGATAAGATTGGTCATTTATCGAAGTTATACAGAGCTGAGGTCTAGTTCGGCAGCCAGCCACCAGTTAAACAAAGATATATAATGTATGCTCCAGTGCACTGAAAACAGTATGAAGTCAAAATAACGACTTCGTGACCTTTTTCATCGATGGAATTATTGCGAAATCTTCATTCGATGTACATTTTATTTCATGAAATGTATCAATGTCATAATAATTACTTGGATCGTCATGATTTAGTTGAGGATAT
Source organism: Gammarus roeselii (assembly GCA_016164225.1). Lineage (NCBI taxonomy): Eukaryota > Metazoa > Arthropoda > Malacostraca > Amphipoda > Gammaridae > Gammarus > Gammarus roeselii. The sequence continues at coordinate 9,077 of SDVV010008684.1, read as the reverse complement.
CATTCATTAAAATAATTCAAATCGTCATCAATTTGTGGTAATCGCTCGTCTTCTTTATTATTCATAGATTTCTAGTGATTAAAAATGTATCGTAAAATTATCTAGAACGTAAAAAACTAAAATGGTATTTCACACCGTAAGCGAGATGTATTATGAACAATGGGGAACAGCTAGTGATCTCCGCCATTAGGAAAATTATGCAGAAATAACAATATTGCTCATAAACATAAAAAAGGAAAATAAATCAAGACATTAAAACGATGACAAATGATATAAAGACCAGTAAAATTTGGTGCCGTTACGAAAAATATTCACGCATTGTGTGAGTCGCGGTGAACTATGGCCAGTCGTCTACAAAAGAGCCCGAAGTGTCGCTCATCTGTTTGCTGAGGAGTTCATTAAGAGTTCGGTTCAACTGGAATGAACTCGCGACACTGTTGACTGCCGTGACCTTCAGAACTGATCGTGGGTAGCCACCTGCCATCACTGCCGTCGTGCTACCGATAGTTCCCGAAAACATTTGAATATTTCATTTTGGCATGACTGAGCACGTACATGATGGCGTTGCAAGTGGGCGTCAGACATTCGCTTATGAAAAATATTCATTAGGCTTATTCTCTTTACAAGCAATCATGATCTTCCTATGACATCACTTCAACACTGTTTGTAGATAACACTTCATTTGTCTGGCCCTCGATCACGTTTCTTTCCTGTCATGTGAGTCATGTTAATGTCCTCCTCGGAATTGGTCACGCCGGTCTTCTCAGATAGCAATTTCCTTACGAGCACATTACAGCCTCGTCTGCTCTCGCCTCGGGGATGTTACCAGAGAGGACGTAGCATCAGCAGCAAAAGTATCTTCAATGTACAGCTCTGTAATTTCTATGTAAATTGTTTTTTCTAATATGGGACCTATTTCCCTAGTCTATCAAATTGGTTCGAAATATTTGTCCTCAGAGATTCATTTGAAGATCAAAAATTGCTTGGGAATCGTTTGGAAACGGTTGTTGGCCTATTTGGCATAAAATCTACTATAAATTATGAATTGCGTAGGCGAGTTCAACAGTGATGATATATAATACAAAACAATATATATACGAAAAATAATACTCGCGTATAATAAACATTGTTTCATATCAATCTAAGCTGGAAGTAGCTGCTTAAATGCGTACGTGACGTTTTGCATGTGCTATGTGGCGGGGAATTATCTTCAACCAATCATCAGCCACGGTTCACTGCAAACTATGACGTCATCTATGACGTCTTATTGACGTCATGGTGTTGAGCTGCCAGAAGATCATCAGTATTTGGGGACAAATTTTTTATTAGGGTAAATATGTTTGACCCAGGTTACAATCTTTTGCAGCTGTAAAACAAATAATAAGTAAATTGTAATCGCTTATATCAAAATCCGTCTGAACAAACTAACTTTACTGCTGCTGCCTGCTTTTATGCTAGGATTACTATTGTGGTTCAAACCTATCGTGAGGCTGTCTAAGCAGGTGAGTAATGATCCTTAGATAACAAATGCATCATCGTGATTTCGTGACAGTATATGAGTGCATGCAAGGAGTGTGAGGTGCGCCTAGCCATCGGCCATCTACTTCTGGGGAATTTGGTTGTGCGTGTTTATCTATATCATTTACTGTAACTTAGGCTGGGTAATCAATCATATGGTTTGGGTTAAAAATTATTCATTTAGAAGTATTCCGACTGTTTTTCATGGCCTATAACTAAATTAGAGTTTAGTGTAATAAAAAAAAACTTTACTACTTGTAAAGTTCATTATCTGCATCGCAAATATTTATAATCAATGTAGTCACATATATCAGGTCTTTCCTTTAAAATAATGTCATTAAGGATTTACGAAGAGCGTATTTTCGACAATTTCGGGTAATTTCGGTAACTTAGGGGAATTGTTGTTTGAACTCGACGCAAGCACGAACTGATGAAACACCATACACGTACGCCAAGAGGGGCGGAGAAGAGTTCACGAACTCTGCTGTAGCGGTGACAGGTAGAGACTCCTCTTCTCGCTCGCATTGTTCCTGTCATAATGATGTGCCGTGAGTGTTCGCTCAGAGGGAGTGAGGTGTTAGAGAACTGGTTCACATTGATAAATCCATTATGTCTAACGTGATAAACCATTAAATTGAACGGTGAAATAAATTGAATGGTGTGAGAAATAACATATTATAACGCGTTATGCAGGAGATTTAAAATTTTGTACATCATCGTGTTAGAGTATTGAAATATTGAGATTAGGCGTGGGTCTTATTTTCTCCAATTTGCAAACTCAGTGCTCATTTACCAGAAAGCGTCTGAAAGGCATTTATACCGCACTTGAAATGTGCTAGAATGATACTCCACAAGCTCGGACAACGTCACGAATTTTGTGGCTGCTGAGATTTTTACCTCCCATCCGTCCTCTGCAATTTCACATATCAATATGATATATCGCAGTCTGGTTCTACTTCCATCATTGCATCAACACTGTACGGCTCAACCTAGTCCTGATCACCACGTCGCAGTGCAAGGATCACCACTCTGTTGACCCTAACTTCATGGTGCAGACTTCCGACGAGGACGTTAAGTCGTGGCATTGCGCTGGATTTTGGGCCGCCTGTTTGTATCTTGACGAAATAGGTAGCTCTGAGTCCAGAGTTTTCCACGAACTTGTCGACAGCCCCGGCGTAGTTTACTGCAACTTCTACCTTCTTCCTACCATCAAAGAACAAGACTGAAGACGTCTGCTTCAGATGTCTTCTTCAACGGGCGAGGATTCACCGTTACGGCACGCTTATCATTCGCCGGGACTCTTAACGCCAGCAACGGACACGCGAATTGTCATGGACCAAAGCGCATGGCTGCCCGGCGCAGCGTGCCGCTCGTTGCGAGGAGTGTTCCTATCGTTGCGAGAAGTGTTCCTAAAGACCAAGATTTGTTTCATGACTGTGCATTCAACACATAAACTGATGAGGAACGTACACATGAATTCTTACAAATTACTATTATTGTTGCTTTATAATCACATTTCTCATTAAAACAATTATGCATTTCTACATAATATATTGTACGCAAATGTTTTAAGATATATTCGTAGGTATTGTACAGGCATGCCCAACGCTCCAGTTTGCTTAAAAATACCCATTCATCTGGTAAAAGGAATCAATAAAGAAGTTTATTCATACACACAAGTTATGTTATTCTTTAGGAACATTAAAGCTATACACAAAAAAAAAAAAATAAGTACAGTGGCAAGCCAAGAACTTTTAACTAAGTACCTGGGGCTGTGTAGGGACGGTAGTGAGGCATCTTTCTTCCTAGCTGAACACGTGAACAAGGTTCTTTCCGACACATGTCACGCTGAAAGCCATCAGGGTGATTTTACAGTGACCAATAATTATGCGCTGTATCCTGTTGACATGAGGTGTGGCGATGTGTCATTGGAGTCTTTATATAACAGTTGGTCAGTTCGTTTTATTTGAGACGAATGGTTTACATTTCCCAGATAGTGTGATAAAGGATATGGGTTACAGTACTCTCCTTGCGTTAAATGAATGAAACATGCATATCGTGTCTTTTTGCTATATTTTCTTCTCGCACTGTCACGGAAATGTACATCATTCTTCTAAAAAATGCAAACTGCAACTTGCTAAACAAATGTTTGTCTCTTTTTAGCCTTGGCAGGTCTGTGAACCAGGCACACCTTGGAGTGCGCTGCTGCGTGGTCTCAATGGGTGTTCGAGATTAACCGTCTTCACTGAGAGCAGCAGCATCTACAACCCCACGGGCAGTTGGTGCATTCTTTCACCCACATTACTTTTTTGTGTTTGTAGACTACAAACTTATTGTTTTTTTCCCCAGCAGCAGCTGGACCGGCTCTGTGACGCCTTCTGGAATGTCTATCTAGTGCTGGCCGTGTTTCCTGTGCAATTAAACGGTGTTTATAGGCTACGAGCACATGATGGCCATTTTTAACTTATCGTTTATTGCTACTCTCATCTATTTTTCTCTAAGGACTATTACTGCTAGTGTTCTTTTTAACATAATTCCATAGTTGAGTTTTTTTTTCTTCCAATTTCAGGATAAATAAGTGGAACCCACAGAAAGTAATTTCCTGGATAATTACCCTACTGACCTTTGTTACTCGAAATCAGCCATCGATGTTAGCTTTGAACCGTGCATTACTGTTTAATTTTCCCGGTCTTTTTCATTTATGAATCTGTTGTCACCCCTCGTCCTCAAGTGCGGGCTTCAATGGATGCACTGAAGTCAAGGACAGTGACTCCGGTGCAATAGAAAACGTTGGCACTCTAATCTAATCTCCGCCTCAGGTCCCATCTGCCTGACCAAAGTTGGCGGGACCTGAAATCATTGCGCGACTCTCGAGTCAGATGTCGTTCCGTTGAGTCAACACGATAATTAATATATTACAACACATTAATTATTTTACGCAAAGCTATCTAGTAAATCATTTATAAGTGCAAAATCGGTCTTTCAATGACTACTGCAATTTTATTCAAAAGAATGTGTAGGCTTTGTGTAAGTTTTAACTTCATATTCAAACGTGCACATTTCAATAAGCAGATGTATTACCATGGCGTTAGTAGAATGGGTCTCCATAATACCCTTTGGTTGAAACAACTGCTGGAAAGTAAAGACTGCGCTCTGCTTTACTAATCGCATTTTTAATTACTATAAATGTTCAAAATATTGTTATAACCTAAAAGAAAATGGCTTATTGATCACTATGTGGCCATTGCTATTTAAAATGTAATTTGTGATCCCTGGTTTGAAAACAAAAGTATAAAAAAAAGTTGTTGGAACGGATACTGAGCCAGGAATTAGATCAATAATATATTTGATATTACTTTGTGAGGTGGGTGATTTGCATAGGAGCTGAATGAGAGTTTTAGATAGAGTGCAGATCGTGCGATCGGCGAGGAACAGTGTAACTTTAGGAGTGGTAGAGTGGGGGCTGACTTTTGCAGTGAGACAGGTATGTGGATCTGGAAACTACCTACGATAGGGCCGATAAAGAGTCGTCATGGATGACGTTACGACTGTATGGAGTATGCGATTGTTTGTTAGATCGGTGCAGAATTTTTATATTGACTAGAGCAAGTACCACAGTAGGGTACGAGGTTAGTGCTTGGTCCACAGTGAAAGTGGGACTGAGACGAGGTTCGGCCGCATTGTGTCTCGCTGGCTGTTCAATCTCAACATGGATGGAGTGGTCAGGGAGGTGAACACGAGTGTATTAGGAGTAGTTAATAGTTGTACATCGGACGGATTTTGTCCGGTCTACGGGAATTGGCACATATCATTTCACCGGGGAAGTACGCGATGCATGCACCTTGACTCAACCGGTTTGTACGCGGGGTAAGCGCAGAAACGGGGGGCGGGCGGAAGGAACCGGAACTGGTTTTGTGCCCCGAGTCAGGTAACGGACGGGTGGGGGGGGAGGGGGGAAGACCGGAAGGGGAGGGGAATAAAAGGGGAACGGAAGGGAGAACGGCGGGATGGAAGCAGGCTTGCGCCCTTGATTGGCAAGGTTTATGTTATGAACATTTTATTTTGTACTGTATTTTGATATATATTATGTTTATTTATACGTTTTTTCTTCTTTAAATGTTTGTAGTGGAGTATAATTGGTCACTAACTGTTGCTCGTTATATATATATTTATTCGGTTCTGGTAGGAATAGTGTCATTCCAAATTTCTGGTGGGGGGCAGGGCGTAGGGATCCCCTAGGCAAAAAGTTGGATGCGCTCCTGGAAGATTATCTGAGTTTGCTCTTACCTATTTCTTGTCTTATAAATTTGTATCCGTGTCACGTTTGCCACGTTGTGGGTGTTTATATCGTTATATATTTATGTATGGATTATATTTCTATATTTTTCTGTGGACATATACGTGTGTTTTCTTATCTAGTTGTGGTATAATTGACTCAATCGATGCTTGATTAGGATCGTAGTGGTGGGGGCTTGGGTTATTTTTATATGTTTTGTTCATTTATCACTACATATTTTTTTATAGGATTAGTATGGTAGGTATGTCTTATAACTCAATTTCCAGCCTTAGTGTGCGAATGGTCCTGTTTGTACCAGCCTGAAAGTAGGATTGCAGGCAAGATTCTGTTTTTCTCATCTATTTATTTCATATGTAAATATTATCTATAGGATTAGTATGGATTATTAGTATAATTATTGGCGAGTTTAGGTCTGTATTGTGGGATGATGCAGCACCTACGGTTGAGATTCTATCTACCCCATATTGCATTACCTAGTTTTGAAACAGTTATATCAGTATTCCATTGAAGCAATTTTTCCAATAGCGAAAATACCTGAACGATATGGATTTACTGTAAGTTAAAATATTATGTTATGTATACTTAGTAATGATCGATTGATTTATGTTGAATTTGCGCAGTTTTTTGGAATTTCGATCAGTTAACTCATACAGTTTTTGGCATTTTGGGTATTTTAGGCTTGCAGGTTCCACATTATTTCAGGCATAAGGGGGTCGGTTGTTGCATCATTGTGGTAGTTTTTATATGTATACATGAACATCTATTACGATTTAGTCGTAGTTACTTTAGTTAAAGAGATGATAATTTATCCCTGTTATGGACTGATGTTGTGGGTAATTTCATTAGAATTTTTCTATGTACTATACCGTATTTACTATAGGTTTCAGTTCTGTCGCATGCATGTCTTGGTATCTTATACACATTTCTTGTTTGTTTGGTTAAGCGATAATTCATTCTCATTCATCACGTTTTTATGTATGTTTTGGGTATGGTAGAGAATTAATCTTCTTGCTTTGTTTTATCTCGTGAGTTTAGTATAGGTCTTTCAGTTTTGTATCTTCTCTGTTGAATTTCCATCTGCAATCTGTTGGTTATTTATACAATTTAGGATATATTACGTTTGTGTCTACAACAGAGAACATTATTTCAGGTCTAATTTAGTTACATTTTGTTCATTTATAGTGATTTATATATCTTCTTTCATCGTGATACAATATTTGACGTGGTTATTATAGATATAGATCAGACGATTTGTTACAAATTTGGTCTTGCTGTTAGGGTATTGTATATTTATTGTACGACCATTCTTCAATATTTAGGAGGAGTTAGAGAATCCCCTAGGCAAAAGCTCGTTCTGTTTATGCTTGTTTGTGTAAATGGAGCGATTTATTAGGATGGATACCATAATGTTGTACAATTTTTATGTGAATGATAGCAGAGTAGAGAACCTTATTTAACTATTTTATACATGTTCCTGATGTTATGTTTTTTTTTTCCACGAGAATCATAGGAATGTATGTTTAGAGGTATAGCTCCTTACTGCATCTTCGTTGAATTTTCGTCATTAATCCCTAGCAAATGTGTAGTCTATGGTTTAGATGATAATTTTCTGGATGGATGGGTCCTAGTGTAGAGGGCAAACTCAGAAACGCGAGCACCACAAAAGCTCCAGCAAATCACGCAACCACTCTAGATCATCAAGGTCAGAGAGCGAATAGCCTTCAAAATGAACACCAAAATACTCCGGTGGAACTGCCAGGGACTCGGGAATAAGAAAGACGAATTACTATCCTTAATCGCCACCCATAAACCTTCGGTAATAGGCCTCCAAGGGATCAAACTCCGATAGACCGCCACCTTCAGAATCCCCCAATATATCATACACCACCGCGAAGGCCGCACCAACGTGACAGCTCACGGCGGAGTGGCCCTTTTGATCCAGTAAAGTATACCTCACCTCCTCCTTCCCCTGAGGACAGAACTTCAAGCTATCTCGATAAACATATGCGTCTTAAGGCCAATAACAGTGCTACTCATCAAGAAGCTATGACCTCTCTGAAGCACTATTGACCGAATTGCTAAACCAATTGCCCTCACCAATACTCCTCCTTGGAGACTTCAACAGCTACCATGAAACATGGGGATGCGTAAGAACAGACCCCAAGAGAGTGAAAATGGCTAACACCATAAACATTCACAACCTGGTCCTTCTCAACGACGGCAACCCCCTCCCCCCCGAATCACCCTCGAAAGTGAAACTGTCATCGATTTATCCATATGCTCCCCCACTCTGGCACCCCAACTTGTTTGGGGAGTTTTGCCTTGAACACACGACAGCAACCATAACCCATTTATCATATCGCTTCTTACCAACCTATCCAGAAACCCTGCCCCACAAGAACTTCGATTCAACTACCGGAAAGCCACCTGGGTGGAATACTCAGCACACATCGCGTGGAGTGATATGGACAACATTCCCAAAAACATTTCGCAACACGAAGTCGTCGCCCACCTATACGAAAAGTTTCAAGCTGCAACCGAGGCAAGCATTCCTCAGTATGCCTCTTCAACCTTTTTTTTCCGAAACCATGGTGGTGCCGAGAGGTGAAAGAATCAAGAGATAAGGGTCGAAAGCTATACCATGCCTACCGACGCGCACGGTCCCCCAGGAACCGAGTAGCGTGGAAAAGAGCATCTGCTGTATACCGAAAACTTCTAGATGAGAAGAAACTTGCAAGCTGGGCTCAATTAGTCAATACTATTAATCAAAACACCCCCCTTTCCCAGGTGTGGGAAAAATTTCGACGTATTCAGGGAAAACCCGAGCGACCTATTAACATCCTTTCTGACGGAGGCAGAACTTATTCTTCCCACGCGAAAATCGCAAATAGACTAGCTCAGACGTTTACCCAGATTTCGCAATCAACAAACTACACTGCTGCTTTCCAACGGGAAAAGGACTTGCGAGAAAGTGAACATCTTGACTTTACTTCTAAAAACGAAGAGGCCTACAACAAACCTTTCTCCCTCCACGAACTACAGAGCGCTCTAGACCATACACGTGAAACTTCACCTGGGCCAGACCGGGTACACATCAACATGATCAAAAATCTCCCAGACGGCGCCCGTGACTACTTATTAAAAGTGTTCAACACTCTGTACTCAAACTCATTCTTTCCCGATCAATGGCGGGAATCTACAATTATCCCAATACCCAAACCCGGTAAATTCCACGGCGACCCACGGAACTACCGCCCCATCG